>JAAGNO010005782.1:12353-27865 GCA_033439905.1 Ceryle rudis | reverse complement strand
AGGTTGAAAGCGCATAGGTAGAAAGGTCAAGACAGCGACGGCGAACTCTGTGCAGTGAGATGGGGCAAAGGAAGAATGAGACAAAGGAGGGGGGGGGGGGGGGGGGGGGGGGGGGGGGGGGGAAGTGCACAGCTCTTGTTTCTACCACATGTCTACTGTTCATTCCTAAATATTAGGCGCACTATGATCCAGAATGCAGACAACCGACAAAGCACAAGGCACTTGAACATTTTAGTTTGCTGTGGTTGGGTTTGCCCATTTTTGTCAGTGACAATTGGCAACAATCTTCTGCACAGGCTTCTGAATGACTAACTTCAGTCAAAATACACGTCACAGAAAGGTCTTGCATGACAAAAGAATCTCTCAGCTCTTCCCCTCCTCTAAAATGTGGGATTCACTTGGATATGACTTTGAGATTTCCTGTATTGCAAGAAACAATAACCTACAGCAAGAATCCATTGACTATATGTTGCTTAAATTCGCCAATCTGTATCAAACACAGTTAGCAAACTTTGCCATGTCATTTAGTTACATCATTTCTCCTTAATTCGCCTGCTTCATTATTTTCCTACCTCATAGAATTATCCTGGAAATATTTGGAAACATGACTTTCATAAATACACTAAATAAAATTAAGAATGGCTGTTTCCACTAGCTTCTTGAGTATTTTACCCACAGCATCCACTGCAGCCTCAAAATATGCGGTAACTCTTTCCACTCATGTTACCAGTTGCTACCACGGCTATCCTCTGCTCCTTTCTCAACACTACAGCAATCTCATTAGTCTCTGGTATTCTCTGCCCTCTCTAATAAGCCCTAAAGAGATGTTAGTTTTTAATTTCCTTTGCACATCTTGCATAATTAAACTGAAGAACCCATGTCTTTCATTCTGAAACTCAATGAAACCAGGAATGGTAAAAGCATAGTGTTTCTCTCCTATCAATAACCACATTTATGTTCTACCTTTTGGAATCAATGGGGTTCTTAAAAGCAAGATACATTTGAACTGGTTGGGTCAATCTGCTATTTCTCGACCATTTGCCAAAACCTATTTGTTTGTACCCTTTATAAACAACTTCAATGCAAGGACTTCCCCAGTTTGGGATTAGAGTGCCTAGTCAGCAGAGCAGAGCTGGTCTTAAAGAGAAGACATCCAGAAATCCCCATGTGCTCTCGGATAACACATCTGGCTTAGGTGTAAGAGAAGGCCAAGTCCTTTCCCAACAGGACTGCATCTGGGTCATGGAGATGGCAGTTTCCCTTTGCAGGTCCCTACCCCTCACGTTAGCATTTATTTTGTGATCACTACCTTTTGCTCTTCATGTCCTTGCTGGAATGTTTCTGCTTTGTTCAGAAAGAAAATCAAGGATTTTCTAGATCTGAATATATTTTACTTAAATACTTCAGTTAGCTCAAACAAAAATCAAACCAGTTCCAAAAAAGTATATTTCAGACACTGCAAAAAAGTTGAACTTAAAACATTATACTACATTGATGCCTTTCTGGTTTTGTTTGTTAAAGTAGTAGTAACATAGATGACAACAAAAAAAAATCCGAGAACCTGGGAAGTGGTCTTGGTGTGATAAAGGCATCACAGGAACAGACTGAGTCAAATATCTACAGATGTTCACATACTGCTTCAGCCAGTTTGGCTTCTCAATAAAGGATACTTTCCCTTATTGAATAACATGGGTTATACTTGTAACATGTTAACAACTTCCTAAGGTTTTTTGGGTTTGAATGATCTTCCACTCTTAGAAGTTAAATTTGAGGACGTTTTCCTACTTTCTCCTTCCACATTACTTTAGTAGTTAAGAGGCTGAAGTTTTTATGGTATTAATAAATTCTTACTAATTGAGCTTTTTAAATATCTGCTTGCACATCTTCATGAAAGACTAATTTCTTTCCTACAAAAAAAATAGTAATACGATTGCAAAGAAAACTAGGTGAAGCAATTGTATGATTCAACCAGAGCCATCTGTGTCATCCTTGTCATGAACCAGATGCTAACAACTACTACTAGAGATTAAATTCACCATCAACTCCGGACTTCTTCAACCACAAAAGTGAGTGAAGAACTATATGTATGCATGTTTATTTACATGTTTAGGTTTGCTTTTTTTTAATATATGCATATGAACGTATGTATAGAAATATGCACAGTATCAGTAAGGGGGACATTTTGGCTTAGGATCAAAAGGGAGGTTGAGAGTCCAAGCATGAAGACGCTATACAGAGAGGGAATAAAAAAAACACATGTACGGTTTTCTGATAAGTGCCAATATGAGTGAACATTGTATTAGGCTTCTAAAAACTGCCATTTGCTTTGTCGTCAGCTCTGTGTGTACTAATTTGGGCATTAGCATTATATGAGAGTAACAGCTCATATACTTTTAATCATAACTTCAAATTATTAGTAGGAAAGACATTAAACAAGCTGATTATTTCTGGGGTATTCTTACCATGGTAAGTATTCTATGGAAACAAGATTTTCTATTTCATCAACATTTTTTGTTCTACAGAACATAATAGAATAACCAGAACATCTTCACAACCCTGATCTTCTGTAGGATAGAGCTAGTATGTCCAAACTGGAGGACGCCCTGTTGCCATCCTCCCCTCAATCCTAGAGGCACTGCACAGTCATAGAAGTCATGCAGAGACCCTTTTTTCTCCATTAGATTTCACAAGGCACAAAAATATTATGCACCCATGATATTAATTGCATGTCTTCTTGTCATTCATTTTCACGCTGCCTGTACATACAGAAAAAGGGGAATTCCAGCATCATGCTTTTCTGAAGTTACTTCTTGTTACTTTGCAAAATCTTTCACATGAACAGAGCAAAGTAATATGTAATAATTCAACCATTCAGCTTATTCAGGGGTCAGTGGCTTTCTGGGTTTTTTTTTTCTTTTTTATTTTCGTTTGGCAGGTAAAAAAAACTGTCCCGACAAACTAGCAGCCTGTAGCTATTTTTTGTCTGAGATTCTAGAACCTTCTTAAAGAATGTTTCCTTGATACTCATCACTTATTAATTATTGCTCCATGACATGACATGACCTGTAAAGAAAAAGCTGAAAAGCTTGTAACAGATTAGTATTTTGTAGCAGAAATGTGACTGAGAACGCCCAGTATAAATATACCCTACAAGGAATGGTATTGGTACAGTTGAGCTGATGGTCTTGTACCTCCTGATAGGAAGTAAAGAAACCAAACACTCAATTAGCACATGCTTCAGTTTGTTTACTGTTTGACTTGGTTTGAGCCATTTCTAAATGAAATACTGCATGCAAGTAAACCGGGTAATACTTGCTCTTGTTTTGACCTTTTAATTACCTTGCACTTCTCGGAAGACTATTTGCACTGTAACAAAAACTGATTTGAAACTCTGATGAGGGACTATTTCTGCCTTGCTGCTTACAAAAAGGGTAATATTGTAACCTTGATATTAGCTTATTGAAAAAACCCCAAACATTCTGCACTCAAAACTAAGTGCTATGTTTTGTGGAAACTAATATTAAAAAATTAGAGAAATTATGCATACATTTGTTTCTTCTTCCCTTGGAGATCATAAACACCCTGAGGCAGCTCGTTGTTACAGAGTGTTTGCTGTCAAGAAGCAATGAAGTGCAAATGGCAGACAATTGAACTTCCCAATTTGTTTACCCAGGAAGACAACAGCTGGAGAAAAATGGAGTATTTTAATAATTAGCCAGTTGTATGAGATAAGGGACAAACTGGTATACAATCTAGCATTATAATAAGGAGACTTCCTTTGGGGGATTATAGAGTATTAGTAATTATCTTCCTTGAGGATCCAGGAATTTACTTCACCTTATCCGAGGATGCTGGAAACTATGAATAGTCCAAAATATCACACCCTGTCTGGTTTTTTTTCCAAACCCTCAGTAAGTACAGACTGCAGTTTTTTACTTCAATGTTCAGAAACCATCTTGGTATATCCACTAGGCCTTATCTTCTCTGAAAGCAAAGCTTCACAAAACAGAAACTGTTCACTGATTAGATATTATGTAACTGGAGAAATTAAAATCTGTGTTATCAAGCATATATTGCTTTGATACCTACCTATAAATTGCCTCTTGGGAATTCTTAAATTTGAATAAAACTTCACATAACAAGTAATTTACCCAAACAGAGACAGCGATGAATTCTAATGCATTGTGCAGCGCACTTATCCACTACCCACTGGTACATACATGGGACATTAAAAAAAAATCTTCATTAAAAGATCTGCATAGAAAATGTTTAATCCAAAATATGCAGCAGCAAATATAAAGCTTCCTGACGCTATCACTGCCTTTAAAAATCAAAGCGTCTTACAGAACAACTTGAACTCCCTTCACGGACAGCTGAGTAGATTTTTTAATGTTCAGTGAGTTCAACTGAGACTGGTTCTACATCATTTTAGACCTTTGTCTGAAGTGACAAATTTTCTTCACATGCAACTAGAAAAAAAACCAGAAAGGCCCGAAAATTATACAAAGGAAGCTGTAGAAATTACTACAGGACAAATATTTTGAAAAACAAAACAAACAAACAAAAATGGGTTTTACCCCTATAAAGCAATACGCTTTGTATTGATTTAGCTGAGTAACAGTGACTCATCATACTGGACAAATTAGAGAATGAGGATCAGCTCTAGTTGGAGTCTATCCCTTAGTCCTCCAATTTAAGGTCAGTTTCTGTTCAGTTTCCTATTTTTACACAGTTATTCAAGAGAAATAGACCAAATAATACACTGCAATGCACTAGCCCAAAGTTACTGCCATGAAAATTCAGCTGTTCCTTAAATCAGTGTTTCCTCAGCTGCTCCATCTCCCCATCTCCTGTTACAAACCCCCCAGAAAATTCAGCTGAAAATCACGGGAAGGAAAATGCAGCAAGCATTGCCATTCCCAATCTTCAAAAAGCTTCCGGGAAGCAGGTCCCACATCTTTGTTAACTAACGAATGCTAGTTCATTCTGCTTTCGCCTGATACACTGTTACAGTGTTCCTCGCTATTACTGCTGTTGCATCTTCAGAACTGACGCCCTTACCAGCACTTTGGTTTTTACGTGAAGATGCAGACCTACCTGTTTGACAAAGGCTAGAAAAACATAAGGTATCTCTCAGCAGCATAATTATTTTGCCAACACTGCAGGTGTTGGTTTGGAGGGAATAACTTAAGCAATTTCATCTTTATAGAAAATAAGCCAAAGAAATAATATATTTCTGCCAGTTTTGGGATGCAGTTGCATAATTCATACTAATTAAAATCTGGTATTACATAGAAGAAGCTGTAGTTAATAGTTAGCTGCTAACCCACTATCTCTACAGTTTGATTTGTACAGCTTGGCATACAGCACACAGACAACAAGGCTTTATGACATCTGTGGTTAAACTACTTACAGCAAAATTTTTTCAAAAGCTGCCTCTGGCTTATATGCTTCATGATACAGTAATCTCATTTTTTCTTTTTTTTTTTCTTTACCAATCCTAGTATGTCTTACAGAAAGCAGTACAACCTTGTTATGCTGATAAGCCAGTGCCATACTTAAACAAACCCCTCGTATCTCTTTACCTAAAGCTAGTCAAAGGCCAACAGCCTAACCTGACGTTTACACCAAGCAACTTTCCGCAGAGCCTGACATCCTCACCAGCTACATCCATGTTCTTTCTGTGATCATTTTCTGTGAGTACATTGGAAAAGGGGTGGGAGCAACATGAACAGTAACTTATACATTAACTAATGCAATGTATTTTTGAAAGTTAGTTTTGAATGTGACATGAAAGAGTTTATACCAGAATCCTGCTCTTATGAAGCAAACTCCCATTCCATAAATGGTACTGGTATCAAATACGTTATTAGGAAGCCTTAGAACACCAAATCCTTATTTCTCTGCAGGTGACAAACTGTTTTGAAAATAAAGATACAAATAAACTAACCTGTTCATGGGTAATTTTTAAGACAAAAAGAGGATGAATATACAAAATATTTTATGCGTGCCATAAAACTTCAGCATCTCTAATCATTATCAAATAATTCATGACCACCAAAAATAAATTATTTTAACATCAGCCTTTGTGCAACCTCCTGTTCTTGCAAAAAAACCTGAGACAAAGTGTCTCTATTCAACAAATCAGAAAATATCAAAAGGCATCAAACTAAGTTTAACAAGACACCTAGCTTCCAGAATTTCTAGAATTTAATGTTTAACATAATCAGAGTCATCCTGCAGATGTGTAAATGCCATTTTTCACCTCACCTGGACTAAACAAAACATGTTTTCACAAAAGCATAGAGCAAACTTCAAAGAAAAACAACATCCATATAAAGCAACTTTCTTTTAAGTTTGTGCAATTGGTAAGTCCTCAGATTTCCAGAAAAAATAATCAGAAGAGAGTAAGTCTTGGTAAATAAATAATAGGATATGAAATTTGTGAAATACGAAGTAAACTGAGCTTTCAAATGCTAGTTCTGCTCCAACTGAATTATTCATTGTGAATCATATTCTTGTGAATTTAGTCCCCTCTATGACAAATTCTCCAGGAATTGACCATAATTTTATTCAAACATTCACTACCTCCGAGTATTTGCTGAATATTTTATGTCAACAAATTTCAGTCCTTGGAATGCCTGCAAAATCTTCACTTCAATACCACACTACTTTGCTATTTCTGGAACATTCTGCCAACTTAATTATATAACAATGTTTCTAGTGCTCTGATTGAATGACTAAAATGGTTTAAACAAGAGAATAAAAATGAACACTGAATAGCAAACAATGAAACGCCAGAGCAGATTTTTAGACAAGCTAATATTTAAGACATAGGTATGAGAGTGGAACACTGATATGTTTAAATTTAACCACTGACTCACTTGAACGTCATTTAGGTTTTTTATGTCTATGCAGTTCTTTACCTCTGACTTGTTAACGGTCTTGAAGCTGTATTTTCAAAATGCTTACATATCTAAAGATGAAAACAAGGTCAAGAAAGGATTTACACATACACATAAACCCCTTGATTTAAAGATGTTTTCAAAAAAGCCCATTTTTATGCTTTTTTTAATATCACCAGGCACCTAAAAAAGCTTCTGAGCTTTGTGTCTTATGCCTCATTGCCTTAATTCTTTGATGACTAATAAAAGCTCTATTGAGCTCATTTGAAGAATTGAGTTAGCTTATGCAATAGATAGGATCAGGACTGGGTCTTGAACCACTAGATTGACAGAGTGCTGAAAAAGAATGAAATTCTGCCCAAACTGTGGTCAGAATACATCAGCTTAGTTCATTGTCTTCAGCTGGACCAGGATTTCACTAGGAGTCAGAGAGGTGGCACATTTCTCCTGCTATTTTCAAATCAAATGCTAAAAACAAGTCAAAAGGATAAAGTGGAAGAATCTTACTACACAAGACTCCATTTGAACATTCAGTAACCTATGCTTGCGATGGCAAAAATCTATCTGCTTGATAAAAATAAACTTCACTGAACTGCAGTAGGCATCAACTGAAAAGATAATAATGCTCTTTGGTTTTCCCAAGATATTCTGAAAGGTAAGACAAATTCTATGTCAAGTGTGTTTCTGGTGACTGTTCATCCAATTACATGACAGCTGGACTAAAAGACAGACTTTACCAAATGAGGCATATATGCAAAACTAAAGTAAACCCCAAACATTTCAATTTTGCCCAAGACTTTGCAGCAACCCCTGCATTAACACATCGTTACATTTCTCTGAAGTTCTAAGAAGCAGCAATTGCCTACAAAATAGTGAGAGAAAGGGAACACTCAGTATTTTGCTTTATCTCCTTAAATACAAGTCACCTTTCTAATATTATATAACCCCATTTGAAAGCCTCAGTCACAAGCTCCCTAAAACCAGACACAATGTCAAACTAGCCACATTAGGCCTGGCCTTACACGGTAACATTCAGTAATAAAGCTCATAAGCAGACATAATTTCCAGAACATACTGACATGCTTTAGTTTCATTTTGCTTTGAATTATAATTGGAATAAAAGTTTAAATCATACATTTTGATATAAATTCATTTTACCCAATGCTGGGGTGCTGCACCCCAATAACACTGAAAAGCTACTGAATTTCATATATATAGGCTATACCTTTGATACCAAGCATGTGCAAGTTGAAATAAGTAGTATATGAATAACAAATACTTTAGAATAAAAAGCTAAACAGAAGGAGTCAAGACAAAAAAAATATTTCAACAATAATCAAAACGAAACAAGTTTGCAGCATCTACTGACTTTTTGCACAATCCTGTGACTACCTGTTTAATAAAACTGCATTATCTAAAGGTTCTGATTAAGCTGAGCCAGCACAGAAAGCAAATTTTAAAATTAAACATCTTTGAAAACTCCATGCTACCTTCTGTCAGACAGTATGTCTAAGAAAGTGCAGTCACAAAATCCATGCTGTGGCCACCGTGGCAATTGGAGAGCATCAGTATTTCATAAGAAGGATGGAAAAGGAACATAGAATCATAGAACAAATTTTACAGCCAGAAAAAAAAATATCACACACCACATACTGAGAGTGCTAACTAGAGTAATCAGTGTAAATCCAAATAAGTGTGCAAGAAATTACAATGAATCAGACATTCTAGTTCCAGAAAAGGCTGAGCATGCCATTTCATTGCTGTTGAGTGCTGTACTCCTCACAAACAATAGGGTCTGATTTCCTGTCTGTTTATAATCAACTACCACTGCAGTTCCCAAAGTTACACAAATCAGATATGAGTATGAATGATAGATGGATAGATATGGATTGATACAAGTTGACAGTGTGACTCAATCTGCGTTCATAATGTTAGCTTCCCTGAACAAAGTTGAATCACAGGATCTTTTAAACATGGAGAAAAATAAATTCTAAAGAAAAAAGTAATCATTGTGTAGTTTTTAATAATGTCTTTATCTATTTCATCACTGTCAGTTATCTCAGGACCAAGTGCAGAGATAAAGGAACTAATAAAAAAAACCTCATGGAAAACTGTTGAAGAAATAAGGACAATGGATTTTCTTTCTTCCTTCATGTTTACAGGGTCCTTTAATAAATGGCAGTAAAGAAAGAAGGGCCCTTAAAACACACACAGAGAGAATCAGCATTGGAAGGATAGCTAAGTTTGCTGTATGGTATTAAATACTAACCAGTGTAGTTTCCCATCTAGTATAAGTCACTGACAATCACTTCATCCTGAGTGTGACTGTACATAATTATTACATTTTCAAATTTGCTTGACATCATTTTCATCTAACAATTATTTCTTTATAGACCACTGAACAGATTGCATCTGATGGTTAAAGCATTCATAGACAATTGACTTCACTTGTCAGGAACAGTGAATCATGCTTTCCTACTTCTGCTCTGCAACAGTGCCTGGCTTAATGTATCACACACCTCCAATTACTATTCTTACAGTAATTACTACAGTCAACCATGTATATACACAAGTGTTTATTCCTGAAACTTGCATAAGCTTATCACCTTTTTTCCTTTCAGAATAATTTACTGTGCTTACCACACTAAGCCATAACATCTCTGGACAGTACCAGGACAAACACCATCTTCTACTGCTCATTTGGTTATTCTCTGAGACATCTTGATTATTTTTATCTAGACTGATTATTAAATAATGAAAATATTTATTTGTAAAGAACTTTGTGGATTTACAAAAGAAAAGAATTGCAATGAGTACTATTTGCAGAATATCATCCCCCAATCAACAGTACTAATTTGCTATAAAATATTGCAACTGGCTACACTCTAAATATTACTGCAGACCTTTATAACATCATGCCCACATTGTCTGTGAATAAATTCTTCATACTTACAAATTAGGATTGCAGCTCAGGTAAAGAGCATCAACACTTTTGCTAGGGAATTTTCCTGGGATGAAGAGAATTAGCCTAGACACGTTCAGGGTGTCACCTTCTTTATGGCTTCATAAGGAACATCCAGATGACTACCCTTGATTAGGTGCCTAATTTTACATGGTTTAAGTGGGATAAACCCATTCTAAAACCTGCATGTATAAGCAGTAACTTCCATTTGTGACCACCAAAATAATTGCTTTGTTTCAACACGTTATTGCAGTTTCATATTAAATTGCCTAAAATAATTATTTTCTCAGACATTGTTTTGCCCCAAGTGACCCTCGTTATATTCAGTAACAGATTTACTGTTGACTTAAATGGGAGCAGAGTTGGACCTATATGGCACAGATATTTTCTTTGTCAAATACTTCTCTACAAAATACACCAGAGAGAGAAATAGTCTTGCTTTTCAGACAATGAAAATACATGGGTTTAATTCCTGTTTGAATATATTTAGTGTGAACTCGTTTGTACCCTTGTACCCTGTTCTCTCACACCCTGTACAGGTGAGAGAGTAGCAGAAAAGATACTTTTATTTTTATATTTGCATTGTGTACTCTCAAAATCATAGTTCCTACACTCAGGTGTGAATTGGTTCTCTTGCCTTTCTCTTACATCAGGACAAATTTTCTGAAGAGTGGAAAAAAAGCAGCAGAGCCAGGGCACCATGTCTGGTGTTTGCAGTTACATTGTTCAACTCAGAACAGAGATGTTGCCTCTGACAGAATGGGCCTATCAACATAAAGCACGATTTTCAGAGCTCCATGTGAAACCAGGGTGCTACTGTATTTCTTGCTATCCTGACCGACTGTGAGATTCCTTTTCTGCTAAAACAGTAGAAGGCTGATGCCTTCAGAAGGAAACATGGAGGGACACAATATTTGTTTGCAGAACTGAGTTTCAGGTACATTCAATGGCCCATTGCATGGGGGGGTGCTCTCCAGAACTGTTTTCAGTACACCTAAGTAAATTTTCACATAAGCAAGAATATTTAAGCATCCTCTTTCATTATCATGTATTTGCACACTGCTTATGGCCTGCCCCAAAACTATTGCCATGTAGTACCAAATGAAGCATTAAGTTCTGTCTCCTGCTACAGTTTGCAGAAGTCAGTTCTAGTCAAAAAATTTTAACAGCAAGGAAGGATTCTGCCCCTACTATGCCTACAAGGTTGTTCCAGGACCTAATTTCCCTATAGCTAGAAACATTCATCTAGTTTCCTATATAAGCATATTAATGAATGCATTATTTATACTCATTTGTAGTGCAAGGAAGTCCTGATGGTGTTTTGACTGTGATTCCCCCTGCTGCAAGAGTATAATTAATTTAGTAAGAGATGGGATTTTGCTTCCTGTTTGGTAAGCAGATTTCAGTTAAGTACTGGGAATTCTCTGAGGGTCTGTAGGACTCCCACATTTAATGCTTACCATATCTGCAGCTCTGTGAAATGTCCAGATTTCACCAGCATAAAGCAATATGCTCTGCCTAGGGCAATCCTGGGAATGATGTAGCAATTGCAGTTTCTAAGCTGGCCTAAGGTTTTTCTCCATGACATCTACTTGACACAAAAATCATATATTTTCCTAAACCATTATCTGCAGCTAATAAATTTCTGTCACATCAGACAGTCACAGAACTGTACTGAGTTAACTGGGGTTTATGCAATTTTGCTGTGCATTTGTTCAATGCCTGTATCAACCCGTTGCATCAGAGCACTGTTAGGCAACTTCATTAACAAGGAGCTCAGTTCATTCAAGAAGGCATGTTTCACATTAACATATGGTAAGTAAGTAGGAATCAGTCATGGCTGATAATTTTCTTAGCATACTGAGCATCTTCAGTGGACAACAGCATCCAGCATCTCAGGTAAAAAATCATCAATGATCATGGCTGCATTTTCAGCTCTGCCTGATGCCACTGTGACCAGTAGGATTTCTAAGGTAGCCTTTCACCATCATTCGTGAAGCAAGTGGAGCCTCAGCAACATTACAAACAAAGGAATCACCTTCACTTCTAAAAAGCCCTAATATTTCTAACACAGGACAGGAATCACACCTCTTACATACTGAGAAAGACTGTATAGGCAAAGTTTATCTTTGGAAAAGATAGAAGACTTTCATATCCTGTTTGTAATATTTGCAGCATGTTAGAAAACCTGATGAACTTTTATTTTTATGAGATTTAGGGCCCAACTCAATTGTTTGCTGATTTGCCTTTCAACTTTTTTATTAAAAGCTCACCTGTAAAAAAAGGCTGAAAATAAACACACATCTGCCAAAACATCTGTTTTCAAGTAAAAGAGTGAAGTTACGCAGATACTTTTAGGACAGAGATTTTGTTGCAAGCTACACACTATTTTATGTGTTTATTACCATAGCAGTATCAGGACATGTCACAAATTTAAAGGGAATATTGAAATAAATAACCGATACAGACATTAAGCATTTCATATGCCCCATCTCACCATTAATCTGGGCAAAGCAATTCCCCAGGTGAGTTACCAGTGGTTTTGAAATGTAAGCAACTTTGTTCATTTGCTTTGTTATTCATTGTTCCTGATCCTGGATTTATTCACAGAAATATCAAGCCTAAAAATTTTCACAGGTGGTATCCAAGAAGATCTGAAGCTTACCTGAAAATGTGTCCTATGCATGTTATAAACCTCACTCCCTTTATTCACCAGCTTTTTAAAAGCTTGCTGCTGAAAAATGAAACAGAAGCAATAATGTGTAAGTTAGGTGACTAGTCACACACCATGAAAATTCAAAATAAGCAGCTCCCAAACAATCTAATCATGTAAATGTATTGGCTGAGCTGTCTGGCAAGTGCCTGTAAATTACAAATAAATCCCTGGAAATCAATAGCCATTTTCAAACAAAAATATTTAAACTAAATAAATATTAAAACTATCATGAGCAGACCAACTACTTCTAACGTAAGAATACAAATTAACAAACACAAATTCTATCCAAAAATCTGACCTCACTCAACTTCTGAATCCAGAACCATGAACTCTCACACATGTCTTACTCAAATGGAAGGTTTACTGCAGATTCATTTTACTCCTAGATTCATTAGGAATAAGAAAATAACAAATACCCAAGATAAATCCTCTGCAATGGAGAAATCACACAGGGGACAGAAGAAAATGCTGTCTTTTCAAAATAGTATCTTAAACACCTTCCATTTTTTAATTTGGACTGATCACGTCTACTTTGTAATCTTAACATCTTTAGAAATAGAACCAATATACCCAATGCTTATTTTAGAAACTATGCACATAGTTCACAAGCTACAACACATTAAATATGCATATTGTGTAGATAAACTCAGCTGCACTGCAACCAAGGTACGTTGCTATATTCTGCAGAGCCTTGGCCACGTAATGCAATTCTCCCACTCGTCCAGGAAGATTTTAGCATAGCTGTCCCTGGCAACTTTAAGAAAGGAAGAAGGTCTATGGCTTATTATTTACCAACGCAGCTAACTGTTTTTCTATGGATAGCCAACAGCCATTTGACACAGTGTCTTACTCTAAGTAGCTGGTGGAAGTGCTCACCAAGCCACTTCCCATTGTTCATCTGCAGTTCTGCCTAACCAAGGAGGTTCCAGTTGACTGGAGGTTAGCAAATGTGACACCCATCTACCAGGAGGAGGATGTGTGGGACTACAGACCTGTTAGTCTGACCTTGGTGCCAGGGACAGCTATGGAGCAGATCTTCTTGAGTGCCAACGTATGGCACTTTCCTAGAGAAACTGTCTGCTCATGGCTTGCACAAGCATACACTTCACTGGATGAAAAAAAATGGCTGGATGATCAGGCCCAAAGAATGCTGGTGAATCCAGTTGGTGGCCAGGCACAAGTGGTGTTCCCCAGGGCTCAGTATCGAGTCCAGTTCTGTTTAATATCTTTATCAATGACCTGGATGAGGGAATCAAGGGCACCCTCAATAAGACTGCAGATGACACCAAGTTGAGAAGAAGTGTTGATCTGCCAGAGGGTAGGAAGGCTCTACAGAGCTATCTGGACAAGCTGGATCAATGGGCCAAGACCAACTGTACGAGATCAACAAGGCCAGGTGCTGGTCGTGTACTTGTGTCTCAACAGCCCCATGCAACATTACAGGCTTGGGGAATAGCATCTGGAAAGCTGCCTGGCAGAAAAGGACCTGGAGGCATTGGTCAGTAGCCACCTGAATATAAGCCATTAGTGTGCCCAGGTGGCCAAGAAGACCAACAGCATCCTGACTTGTACCACGAAGAGTGCAACCAAAAGGATTAGGGAAGTGACTGTCCCATGTACTTGGTGCTGGTGAGCCTGCACCTCCAATACAATGTTCAGGTTTGGGCCCCTCACTACAATAAGGACATTGAGGTGCTGGACCATGTCCAAAGGACAACAAAGCTGGTGGAGGATCCAGAGAACAAGTCTTATAAGGAGCAGCTGAGGGAACTGGGATGTTTAGCCTAGAAAAGAGGAAGCTCAGGGGAGATGTGATTGCTGTCTACAACTACCTGAAAGGAGGTTGTAAAGAGGTGGGGATTGGTCTCTTCTACCAAGTAACAAGCCACAGAACAGGAGGAAATGACCTCAAGTTGCACCAAGGGAAGTTTAGATGGGATATTAGGAAATATTTCTTCATTGAAAGGATTGTCAACCAGTGGAGCAGGCTGTCCAGGGAGGTGGTTGAGTCACCATTCCTGGAGGTATTTAAAAGATGTGTAGATGTGCTTAGGGATATGATTTAGTGGTGCACTCCGCAGTGCTGGGTTAATGATTGGACTTGACCTTACAGGTCTCCTCCAATTTAAATGATTCTGTGATTACAAAGAACACAAAATTAGTGTTCCGTCCACTTTATTGTATGGACTCATTGCTGAAATGTTATTTTCTCCTATACAAGACTTATAAAATAATGGGGGGCGAGGGGGGCAGATGTTTCGGTTTGGGGGTTTTTTTTGACTCTTCTACTTTCAGGAACCTCTCAGTATGAGTAACTGCCTGGTTTGCTAGAAGAATAGTTACCCTTCCTGACTGTCCAGTTATTTTATAACTAGAAAATAGCTCCTTAGCTTGTCGCTGCAGTAAAAAATAATAAAATCAATAAGACCAATTTACACTCAGTTTGGTTCTAGTGCAAATAATGCACTGCCTCCTTTGATGTCATCTATTCTGCTGTGAGATAACATTTCTTATTGCTGCTTTCAAGTGTCATCTTTTCCTCATGTATCTTTGCTTCAGAATCCTTTTCTTCAGGTGCATTATTTACATGCTTTACTAGCACCATCCATAAACTGCACATACACCGCAAGGCACTTCAAAACCAAACGAAAGAAGCAAACTCCAGCTAGCCCATATTGTCTCCTACCATAAGTAAACGGACTGCAACAGCATTACACAGGCATCTGAGTATGACAGCATAGGAGCTAAGCATCCACTGGAAATGACAGTCTCAACAATATAAACTCCTTGCGACATCCTAAAGAAAATAGCTGGGGAAGGTTACTTCTGTTTATTTTGTGTTTTGTTGTGGGGTTTTTTTTTTTTTTTTTTTTTTGGTTGGTTGGTTGGGTTTTTTGTTTTTTTTTACTTATTTGTTTGGTTATTTCTA
>JAAGNO010005782.1:0-12253 GCA_033439905.1 Ceryle rudis | reverse complement strand
AAAAACTGCTTATGATTTTTTTTTTAAGATATTTGAGAAGTTATTTCCACTTGCCTTTCTTCCTGAATAGGGGATTTTTTTTTTTCTCATCTCTTTCAAGACATTATCTTTACTAATACATCCATTCCCACATAAAAGGGAAGAGAACCTCAATCTGACTGTGCCTCATCCCAAGGGAGATAGCCCAAGCAAAGCAAGTATGCCAATCACAGGATTCAACATCACGATGTGTTCATACTACACGACTCAAAACTAGATGTTCTTTGCTTCTCAATTTTAAAACCTCTCACAATTGAGCAGCCCCATTAAAAAAAAAAAATCAAAAATTTACAGATGTGTCACAAGCACACGGTTTTCACTAGAAGCTAAAATACCAGCAAAGGCCTTCAAGAAATATTATTCTCAAATTCCATCTTCTGAGTGCCAGAGACAGCATTTACTGTTCCCAAAGAATTCTGGTTTACTTCAAAAAGTGCGCTGAGCTATCATCTTTCTGAGAAGGGAATCTTCCGTCTGAGAAACAGTGTTACAAAAAACCCTGACATGTCATTTTCTTCAATTGTATTTGTAGGCAGCTACTGTAGTAAAAGCACAAAAAATACCCACCAATCACCATTCCTAAAAACAAGCATTACGATGCTTGAGAACTTTATCTGGACATTGTTAGAAAGCACAAGTAATCAAAAGAGCTATGCCCAGGAAAGCAATTAAGCTCTAGGAAAAAAAAAAAAAAAAAAAAAAAAAAAACACAAAACACCACCACAACAACAAAAAAAACCAACCTCACCACCTTTCCCTTGCTGAGACAGAAAGCCAAGGTGGCAGGGAGGGAAGGGTGTGAGAAACAACAGAACACGCGTTGAATTACAGGATAAAAGCTGAGAAGAGATAAAAATTACTCTGGAAGCTTGACTATAAAAATCTATTATCTGGCCTTTTCTTGAGGATAAACATTTACATCTAATGACCTCCCTTTTTTCTATTTCTAATATTTTGCATTTCACCTCAGAGCCTCTCTGTTGTCTCTGATGCCTTTTTCTTTCCCAAAGAAAATGTTTCTTACACATTAATTCTGGTTTCTTTTCAGATTCTCAAGCATTCTTCAACATAATTGATTTTTTTTGTAATTAATTCTCTAGAGACCAAATAATGCCATCCATGTGTTATGACTTATTAATTTCTTGCTTTAGGCCTCACCTCTTGGGAGAAAGAATAAAAATTCTGCTTTCTTAATAAATGGACTGGATAACATATTGAAAGTAAAAAAAAGTGCAGACTTATGTTTCATGCTGCTGCTATGTGTTGTCCAATAGGTAATTGTTCATAAGAACTGCCCTGGGACTCCAGTACCCTGAAGCTCTGAATAAGTTAAGTGTTAGACTAAAAGTTTCTTATTTTTATGCCTTACTCTCAATCACCTGTAGAACATAATGATAACATTTTCCTACACACCCTTAAACTTGTTATTGGTGAGAGGAGAAATGACTATCGTTCCTTAAGAGGAAGTTTAAAGCTCAGTAGCGTTAAAGCAATTTGCTACGTATGGTGATACTGCTTCACTTCAGCATTTGCCTGCCCTAACAGCACACAGCAGAGCTGCAGAAGGATTGTCCAAAGAAGATTTAGCTTTCCCCAGCAGATCATGGTCTGTATCATATAGTAAAATACCCCTACCACTACAGCGTTTGAATATGGGTGTGCACTACATTTGTATAGGTAACAGTTTTCCAGTAGTACCACTACTACTGCAAGCACTATTTTTCAGGCAGGACTGCAATTTCTTCTTGTCATGCAGTTACTTGCCAATACATTACATGTTGATCACACATGCTTAGCATAAGCATCGCTAGGACTGCTCTAGCTCAGGTTAATAGCACTGTGGGGCCCGAGAGTGAAATCAGCTGCTTCATTTCCTTTACAGTGTCTTATTATTCAATTACTCCTAATTTAACTCTTCTCAATCAGCTTGTGTGGTAGAGAGTACACTTTCAGAGATGCAGATTACTTGAAAGGGAAATACAGAGGCAAAACAGGGAAACGTGACCTATTAAATTCTCTCCCATCTACCGTCAAATCTACTTGATATTAGCACAGCTTTATGTAAAACAAAACTGGTTGCTATAGTCAGACAATACAGAACTTGCAAAGAATATCATGGTCTTTCTTCATTGAAATGTTGAAGAAAGGATGTGGTATTCTTAATACACTGCAAATGAATTCAGTATACAATTAGAACATATCTAGTTTTCATACCCATGAAATATTTTTGCAAACAATCTACACAGACAAGTTTAGGATTTTTCCTTTTTGTCATCTGTGCTTTAACTTCAGAACGTGTGGCTTCAAGATCACTGCCAAATACATTTGGCTTCTACAGAACTTTCAATCAAATTTACATTATAAAGCAGCCTTTGTGCAATGTTCTAGGGCACTGAACAAATTCACTTTAAAAATAAATGCAATTGAATATTAATAAGTCAAGCCAAACAATAATTTTGTTTTATATTTAGAAATGTGCAGTTCAACAGTGTTCATACAAATAGGGATTAGATTTCACAACCAAAGATCACACTAAGCAAAAGTACACAGGCCCCAAACTAAGACTAAATAATGGCAAAACAAAAAAGGTAACCTGGTGAAAAAAAATAATTTGGCTACAGCTCAGGTAGAACAGAGACAAGCTCTGAGCATATGATGAGTCTGTGTCAATCTGGCTGTTGGCCAGCACAGTTGAAAACCTTAATCTAAGGCTTTCAGAGAGACATGCCTAATTTAGAAGCTAAATTTATTAATCTAGGCTACAGGCTCATACTGACTGGTTTTCTGTTTATCACTATGCTAGAAGGTCATTAACATAATTCAAGGAAAACCCAAAGTAGAAAAACATTTGCTGATCTCTGGTCTCTGCTAGTCTGGAACTGTAACTGTAGGTGTAAGGACTTACATCTGCTCCACACAAATGCAAATATCTGCTCACTTCTATGACCCCAACTAATTCATATGTATAGAGATCTTAACCTTCTTTACTGTAGCTACAGTCCATCAATATATTTAAACAGTTGCTTAACACTATGTAAGTAACCCTGCCAACTTCAAAGGTGCTATTCATAGGCTTTAAGCAGGTCTTGAAGAATATATAGTCTTAGACCGTTTCAAATATGACTCTTACAATAATTGAGATAATGAGAATAATATAGGTCAACTGTTGAAGATCACCTAATAAATTTAATCATACATAGCATTTATAACACACCCTACCTACCATGTCCTGAGATGGCTCACAATTTGAAATGACTGACAGAGGGTTGGGGTTTTTTTCCCATTTCTCTAGTCAGATTTTCTCCTTTATTATTTTTATTATGTCAACTAAGCAATGCTATCTTTGGATACCTCATCATTAAAGAGCACGGGTCTCAGCACTGTTAACAGGAACATTACAGACCTACGCTGCTATTCAAAAGCAATACGGTAAAAAACGGAGTATTAAGCTTCAAAAGATTAGCATCAAAAAAGACATTTTCCTGTACTTTTTGTTAACTTACAAATGCAAGTCTGCTTCCTGAGTAGTGCTGTGGTCATTAATAAACCCTAATGTTGCTGAACAGAATTTTAAGGAAATTTTGCTTCTCAGCTTGCTGCAGAGCATAACTTCATGCTCATTGAATCTTACAGCGTAATAAACTTGGTGTTCATACAAGTGCCCCAAGGAACCTCAGAGACAAACAGAGCATGCATCATGCATGCTGGCATCCTGGTTTTCATCTCACTTTTTTCGTCCTGTTTTCCCCCCCCATAACTGAGAATATATACTAACTTCACAGGATTACTGAGGTCAGGGAAGAGTGTACAAAAAATGCATTCCTCTGGTGAGAACAAAGTCAGAGATGGCTGCGGAGTCTCTGGGGACCATAAAATCAACACAGCAGGGAACACTGTAAAATCTAATAAAATACCCTGGCTGTGCTCCCCTCAGCCATTTCCCGTTAGTTAAATGTTACTGAATGTATTTAAAAACAATGAGCAATGCAGGCAACAGGCGTTTCTGTGTGCATAGGCACAATTCTGAGCAATTACGATGCCATATACTTCAGTTTGTGCATTTTTAACTACACTCTGGGATCTCTGCTAGAAGGTAGGGGAGAAAAAACAAAACTGTCCTACCCAACCAGCAAACAGGCTACGGGTTAGCTCTCTACAAAGCAGTCTCCTGTTCTCTCTTTCAGGAAAAGAGGAGGGAAAACAGTAAAGCTTTACAGATGCTCCCACCCAGCACCTAAAGATGGCAACCTGCCAAACTATCAGGTCTAATACTCAGACTCCCATGTAGCAAAGCCTAATGTGTTCCACTACCAAAGCAAATCTTCATGGCATTGCAGGCTGGGGTGGGACCTAGCTCACAGCCCTCGAAGACCACTCTTCCATACAATTTTCTCCGTTCTTTGTGTACTCTTCATTTATGTCTCCACCTCCTTCTATTTTTATACTTGAAAAGTCTCTTCTGTAAGGCTTTTCCCTAATGTCTATAAGTAAATGCAAAATACATAGAATTGCTACTTATTTTTATGCATAACATGTTAGTAGCATTCAGTTCTCGGGTTAACATCGGTAATGACTCAAGTCACTTTTAGCATCTCTACCAACACCCTGTGGCCTGGTTTATGTACTTGGTTGTTCGGAGAATTCCAGCATCAACAGAAATTACTAGAAGCACAAGACTCTACAGGCCAATCACCATATCTCAGAAGATCCAAGAGAAGAAAAAGCAGCTTCCGATAGGTCAGTACGTGAAGAGCATGCTGTACAGTAGGGTGTCAGTCAGGTTAAGAAGGATTGCGCATGAACTGCAAGAGAAGCTGGAAGTTGCTTGTCTTTCAGGACAGAATTACTTGCAGCAATTTTTCCCCCACTTGTGTTCAGTTAACTTTCAGACTTGTGAGAGGCCTAGAAAGCCACAAGCAACACCACCATGGGTCTATGCTTTCCTGGGAGGTCGAATTTACACTTCTGACAGCTGACCTCAGGGAAATTTGTTACTACAAGGGAAGAAAAGCTGCTGAGAAACAAGAATAAGAATTTACAACAGGAATAATTTGGGATAAGCACTGTAAAGAGGAAAAAAATCCCAAGGATATTCCATAATGTATAACAATCCTGTAGAAATCAAAACAGAGACAACATCTGCACCATGTGATGCTGGTGTTGGAGTACATGGAGAGGGATTTGCAGTCCCAAATTTACTAAGCAGTGATTTTAATCTAGTTGTACACACACACATCATTAGTGAAGTCCTAGGTTTTTGTGTACTGAACATGCAATGGAGTTAAAAACCTTTATTTCCAGCTAGTACTTGAAGAATTAAGACTGTCATTCAGTAAATACTCATTTAAAGTTACAAAACTATTGCTGGCAAGAGCAATTTATCAGAACATTTGCGAAGCTATTTGGCTGATTGTTTTTTGCATGGGTCTTCTGCAGCCTGCAGCATTCAGATCAGTTAAAATTAAAAGACTCATTTGCAAAACATTGTCCTATTGAAACAAAGGAGTGTTTTGTTTTGGTTTTCACACTGTATTTCTGGGTTATTTCTGTGACATCTAGCCCAGTTAGAATTATAGGCTTAGATCACAAACTTCTGGATCTCTGTGAATACAGGAGAGGAGAACAAAGATTTCCAGAACATACCTAATACTTACCCTTTTTACTTAACTCTGAAAATTGTGGGCTGCCTGCTAATCTCAGCTGAACTAATGACAGAAGTAGAGCATGCGTCTACTAAGAATCATAATCCGTCTTTCCATCATTCTTTTAGAAAAGAGATTCTGCATCCAAGCCTCTGGAAATTAAATATGACCTTGACATTCTCAAGACACTTTAGTCAGCTAAAGGACAGTTTCTGTCAGCCTCAATTTGTGTCAAATCCTGGCTCAGCAAAACTTTGTTTTTATTATCAATCCAGAGATCCTTAGGACTTTTTAAGACCTTCAGAAAAATCTTACTTGGTCCAAAGTACTGCTTAAAGAATCCTTAGTATAGAAACAGGTAGATTTCATTAGCAGGACATATGCCTTTTCAAATATGAAGGAAAATTGTAATGCTAGGACACAAAAACCTATTAAGCCATCAGCTACACTTCATAGCATTTTCTGTTACCACTTTCTTTTATATTCTCAGCCATCTCAAATGTTTGTGGAATTTTGTGTGGATTTCACTTGAGCATAAGACAGTTGGTTCACTGAAGCTTGGTTCTACCCACTGAGATGAAAGTAATTTATTGAATTAATACTAGCTCAAAACCCCAAAGGTTTAAGATTAAAAAAAACCAAAAGTTACACTCTCTCCCCATTATGTCAAATTTTCAATGAATATGTAACACCAAGTGGTACTAGTTTAAATCCACTTTCTCAAAGGCAATAGACTTTTCATATTGGAATACATTATACATTTATGTACTCTGGCATGTGAAGACTCCCACAGTTTTGCTGTCTTTCAAAGGTTAAATGCTGTACACTGCCTCTGTAGTCTGATCCTCTGACATACAGCACTTCTTACCATGTAAATCCAAATTCTTCAACCTCTCTCAAGACACAGTGCCAGCTAGTTTGCTTGTCTGAACTGTGGTCGGTGTGGGCCCATACTTAATTTTCATCACACTACAGCTTCACTAACCTCCTTGAGAGTGAAGAGGTATATCTTTTATTCTAATTACCCGGTTGCTATTTGAAGGCACTGAACTGAGAGAATATTAGCCTGTTTTTACTAGGTTCTTCCCAGATATTCTGTCCTTCAGAATGCATTTGTCTCAACTCTACGTAAGTCAGAGATATGTTTATCCACACAGTTTGTGCTATCCTGACCATCTTTGAGGTGGGACCTCTTGCAGTGACCCTAACCAGAAACCTCTTGTACATCAAGGCATTAGATGTTCACCTCACAGTTAACCTGGGTTGGCACAAGTTTGTGCTGTGCTATGCCACACGTACAGCTTAGCCACCACCCGTGCTGTGCTGCAGGATAAACTCAGCCAGCTAATTGCAGCAGAGGAGCCTGTAGGCAGCTCCCACTCAGCACTAGAGATTACACCACCTGCCTGGCCTTATTTATCCAAAACTGCAGTAACAGGTTCATCTAAACATCGGTTTTGTTTAACAGTAGAAATAACAAATAGAATTGGTTTTCAGTCATTTCAAAAATTGATATTTCAACCAATTCAGGCAAAATAGGATAACTTAGAAATTTCTACTTTTGGCATCTTTGTGAAGTACCTTGTCAGCTAATAGTAATGGAGGAGTTTTCTCTCCGAGTATGAAAGCACAGCATATTTCATGTGCAGCTCACTGGTTAGATGAGCTATGGAGCCTTAAAAGCACTTTCTCCAATCCACTTCTGTTTAGAAAGTCTTTAGATTTTGTATTCTAGCTAAGAGGAAAAAAAAAAAAAGCCCAGCTATTTCCAAGTCTGCAGAAGCCCCTTTCACTTGCACTTGGCACAGAACACCAAGCCAGTTTCTGTGCTACATTTATTCAGTAATGACTGGCTAACAGAGGAGCACTGCCTTTCCAATAAGCTTTCTGCCAAAGAACGCAATTTTAAATGGTGAATTTGATATGAGAGCTGTTTGGAGGAAATATTAGTCATACAGCACCACTACAGACATATTCTGTATGTATTTCCACAAAAATTATAAAGCAGTCTTGAAGCTTGGAATTTGATTCCAGTGTAATATTAAACTGTTTAAGACAGCACTGCATAATTCAAAAGTAAAAGTGAATGTGCTGTAGAAAGGAAATTGCATAATAGGGGCTTAATGTATGAGAAGTCAGCATTATCTGGATCTTTCTAATCATAATTTCAGTTGTTAAAGCACCAGGGACTCCAGCAGTATAGACACTATATTCTGATTCAATTACATTATGCATTAAAAAGTGGTGGTTTACAGCATCCATTAGACTTGTTATTACCCTTGTGCCATACTCAATTGACCAAAGGAAAAAAGCTTTCTCCTAAGGGACGTAAAAACGAAAAAGCATATTCAGTGAAATGCATTAATAAGTTCTCCCCGTGAGAAGTTTCAGTTCATTTCTTCCAGAGATAAGTATTCCTACAAAATGCATCAAAGTAAACATCATGCCTCATTACTCCCTTATATTTGTTCAGACCCCACATATATAGGTGTAACATTGATTAATTGAAATAAATTACAACATTCTGTGACTCAGAGTAAGTGACTTCAAAAGCTTAGGAGGGCTAACAACAACAACTAAAACTTGAACAGAACAAATTTAGCAGGAAGCTAATCCAAGCCTCATCCATAATATCCAGCAACTCATTTTTCTGTTTGTCTTGAGTCTCAAAGCTATAAAAATAAAATACTGCCATTCTTAGCATTGCAACTGATGGCAATAGCCATGAGAAGATGTTTAACTTTGGTCAAACTGATGACATACTATTTGCTGTTATTACCGAATGTAAGCTGCCAGTTTTGCAGTTCACCAATTTAGCTGTCAATTTAACTCTGATCTACAATACAGCACTTTGCCATTTTCAAACAGACAAAAACCAAACCAAAACAAACACCACAAAAAAGCCCACAACTATTCCCAGACTCTATATAGGATTTTTCAGCATCATCAATCTTTAACTACCAGCAATTGTTGTGTTAAAGCAACTCTACTCGGTATTCACAATTACTGATCTCCAAATTAGATTTTAAACACTTTGAGAGTAATTCAGCCACAAGGTTAACTTTATTTTTTTAAGCAGAATAGGTCATAATTGTTCATATAACTATATTTATTGCAAAATTAGCATATTTCATCAAATAATTGCATTATTCTGGTTTTCAGACTTAATCAACAGGAATGAGCAGGAAACTTTTCCCCAATCTTCTAAGAATTTGACATGTAAAATACTTCTCATTCGAAGATGAAACAAAGTGTTATTTTCTGCATGTTATAACAAGGCAAAGCATGTGTTTTAAGGATCAACTGAAATATTTAATTTGGTCATTTCAAAAACTTGGACAGCTTGTTAATGCAGGGGTGGAAAACCAAATTAAATAATGTTAAAGAATAGTGTTTTATTTTAAAATTGAACTGAGAAATAAAAAAAATGAAATTATTAACAACAAATAATTCTCACCAAAATAGGATCTTTTTGTGAAGTTTTCTTTTTAGTTAAGGAGGTATATTCAGGAAAAAAAAAATCACTATTCTATAAGCATACAATAAATTTACTCATAATTCATGCCAATGACAAAACGCCTTTTTACTCTTTTGTGGCAGCTATAGATGTTTCAATTCCTTTACATTCCTATCCTTTAAAACAAAAAGTTCCTACCAAAGTCATTCTTGTTCATGAAATACAAATAATATCACCCAGGAGATAAACGTGCTCCAGAACCAATTGCTTGTCACTCAAATACAGCCAACTCTTCCTATGTCTCTTTCAGCATCTCTCCCCCATTCTCTGTTCTGCCTGCACACACGGCTCATTTCACAGCATTGCAAGCCTATTAGGTTCTGGCCATCTGTTTCCCTGGGGTACTGAATCTCTTTCAGAGGTGTTCTACAGTACATGAGACTTCTTTTCCAGTTTGCTCAGAAAAGGAAATGTCTGGCTGATAAATTCTGCCTGCTTTACAATACTGAACACTATTTGCAAACTGTAGCTATGCTGAATCAACACACTTGTCCCTGATTCTAAGACATGACCATGACAATTTTTAAGTCTGCAACAAAATTCTTGTTGAGCAAGACTGCACTAAGTATAGGCCCACTCCAACAGCAGGCTCCACTCAAGTGGAGTCCTCTGCCCATGCCCAGATCCCTGCCACAATCATAGCTCTACCCAAGTTTTTGAATTAAATCTTATGATACTCAAATAAACAAAGACCACACACACAAAAAAAAAAAACCACAACAAAACCACCAATGACTAACTTCTCAGTATTGATACATAAACTGAATCCCATACATATGCATCTTGCATATGTACCATTACATATGTATCTTGTACCATTACATATCAAGAAGGAGTAAAGCAAAGATGTTCACTTACCAACAGTGATGCTGTGCTGATTTGCATTAAGCATCTGATTTCTTACCCATGTCAGTCCTTTATGAAATCTGATAAGGCACTCTTTTTTTATCAAGTGATAGAAAATATTACAACAAAACAAAACAAAAAAAACCCACAAACATGGACTTTGAGGAATTTTGTTTTCTGGTTTTGGAGGGTTTACTTGATTTTTTTTTTTTTTTTTTTTTTGGTGGAAGGTAGAGCTTTAAAAAAAGTATTTTTTCCAAAGCATCCTTAAGAAAGTTTTTCTTACTAGCACTAGTTACCAAAAGTTTGAGTATTTTAACAAATCACTGTAAGAAGTTTGCCACCAAACTTGTTCTTTCCCAAGGCAATTTGCATGACATCCAACAACAGATGCCAACTTTCTATTCTTCTATGCCATTAGTTTATTGATAGAATAAAGAAGTCCAGAATCAAATTAGAGGCAAAATAAGACTTGAAACAGGAAAGCTGAAAATTACAAAACAACGAAGCATCTATTTATTTCATCCCTTCAGATAATAAAAACATTAAAATAATATTACCTTTTACATGCCTGAAGACAGCACAGAACCATTGGCTCAAGACAGCAGCAATGCAGCATTAGGGTCAAAACATACGGAATTCAGGAGGAGATATGAACTCACTGTACATGACCTTGTGCATCAACTGAGCCAGACCAGCACCAGGTTGGGCAGCCCGTGGGGTTTTTTCTCAATACATGACTTAGCATTTTTTAAACACTGTGGCCCATGTCATGCAAGATGAAGCAGATAATGACAGTGTTTTCTGTTGACCTTGAAATCTATTCTGTCCACACTGGTGCAGTATCCTACAGCAGGAAATCAAATGCAACACACTCTTACTGCTTACCGCTCATAATACTAATGGCACGTGCCAAGCTGCAGCTGGTATTCCTGCTTTGCTGAACTGAAACACATGAGTATGCATCAGTTAACCTGACACTACTACAAGTGCTCTTGCTCATGTCACTTCAGACATTAAAAGGAATACTCATAAATAGAGCATATACATGGAAACCAAAGTCAATAGCAAAATCAAAGTTCTCCTCTGATAAAAACACAAGTAAAAGGACTTGAAGTTCACATTAACTGCCATACCAGATACATCTTTAGGTATATAAGGCTTGTCCCATGCAAAGTGACTGAAATAGGATGGGAACATTAGAATAGAGAGTACATAAACATGCAATTGCCTGTAACCTTTATGTATTTTTTTCCTCATTGGCATGCTATATTGCATCAATATTGTCTTTCAAAACTGGTTCCTCCAGACATTTAAAATTCCAAACCTGCTTTGCTCTCTCAGTTCCAGCAGTATATTGATTTAAAATCCATATCTCAAAACCTGGTGATAAGGAATTCTTATTCTAATATGAATTATACCAGCTCACTGTTCCATAGTACAGAAACTGTGCTGAGCTTTCCACACTCAGATTTAACTAATGTAGAAAGCATCTATCTGTCTGTCTGCAAAACACTGGCTTTTAGCAGAGACCCAAACGCCTACAAAGCTTTGTGGCCCAGTTAACAAAGGTACACGCTTATGACCTTTGAAATCCATCTTCCCAATTTATTCAAATGCTCATTCAATCATTCTTTGAAGCGTGGGGATGTCTTTGCATCACCTTTAACAGGAATTCAACTGAGTCCAGATGCAGAAAAGCTAGACAAGACCAGGAATCTCATGGCAAAACATTTGTCTAGCATATGTTGTTTAATGGCAAGTAAAGGATGTCTAGTTTTTTAATAATATTTTAATGTTGGTGAAAATTCTAAGGAAAAGCATTCTCTCTGATGAGAGAGATGCATTCTGCCACTGTAAATTGCTGCAGGAGAAAGTCCTTGATCAGCCTGAGTCAATCTGTGGATTTTATCCTGCATTCCCCCCAGAACCCAAGTGAATTTTCTTTTCAATAGATTGTCATTATTGCAGGACACTTTTGTCCTGTGAAAGTCTTAAATTCTTGGTTCGTGCAAAAGCACGGTGGTATCATGCTGATGTTAGTTATTTCTACAAGGCTTGTTTCTGACCAGTCACAATAAAAATATCACAGAATCTCAGGTTTACTGGAAACTAAATCAAAAAGCAGAGTTAAATTTATTGCTAAAATCAAACGGGTTGGTTTACCTTACTTTAAGTTGGTGTAAAAATCATCCACATCACCTTCAAC
>JAAGNO010005781.1:2622-20155 GCA_033439905.1 Ceryle rudis | reverse complement strand
GAGACATTCAAGGTGGGGCTTGAGAGAGCTCTGAGCAACCTGCTCTAGCTGAGGCTGTCCCTGCTCTCAGCAGGGGGTTGGACCAGGTGACCTCTGGATGTCCTTTCCAGCCCAGACATTGCTATGTTTCTGTATCAGATATATAGTGGTGAAATAAGGCCGATTTTGGTGGGGTTTGCATGTGTGTCTGTTCAGAGTGCTTGCTTCAACAGTAGCAGATTCTAAATCTATCCAAACCCCACCTAATTGTCTAGAATTCCCGTGTGGTTTTGAAGCATTCAAAGAAATTCAAATCCTTAGTCACGATGAACTTTTTTGTGACCTTTAAACTACTACTGTTAGGTTCATGCTTGGTGTGGTGCTATGACCAGTTACCTTCTCTTGGAACATAAATCAGGAGTAATACCACTTTTATTGCTACAACTACCAGCTCTGAGAGGAAAAAAAAAAAAGAATAATATAATTTTACTGTGTGTAGTTGGTACTTCACTGGCATGTCTGAGCAAGAGGGGTGATTTGACACTGTTGGTGTCTTTCTTAGTCTCCCATTTTTGAATCTCAGAATTCATTTCAGAGTTGAGATCTAATTTTAGCTCTCCCTTGCTAGTTAATGAATCAAAACGCAAGTAAACTGCCCAACAGATAAATCAGCTTTTAATTGGCTGCAGAAGAATATAGGGAGATAAGCCTCTGGTGTTAAAATGTAGCTTGCATGAATTCTCCTCCTCTTCTCCCACCTATAGTGTAAGACTACTTTGGAAGCTCTGTTTGCATCAAGACAAATGTGTCAGAGGTCATTCTAGGCAGCAGAATGCGAATGGATCTTGAAGAAATAAGAAAGGTTGGATGAAATGTTAGGCTTCTACATTCAGCAGTAAAATTTCAAGTTGCATCTTTGAGTGGCCATTTTTAGTGGATAGTTTGTGTTTCTTTTGGTTGGCTTTTTTTGTTGTTTGGGGGGGGGGGGGTGTTTTAATTTTTTTTTTCCTTTTCAAAATTTATGAGCATTTTCTGCCTAGCTGAAGTTCATGAGTGTAGGAGGCAAAACAAAACTAAAAAAATTGGCAGTAAAGCATAGCTTCAGTATCTGAACTCTCCTTAATATTTTCTGCTTTAAAACTCCAAATGGGACATTGTAACATCATCTGAGTACCTTGTCTGTTAACGATACCGAGAGAAATTGGTGTCTTGTTTCCTGCACAATAACTGTGGCAGGCGCCTACGTAGCATTTACTTGACAGAAGCTTCTCTCCTGCCCTTCATTGCCAGGGGAGGTGGTGTCCATTTCCTGAGAAGTGAGTTGGAGGAGGAAGGATTTTGTTTGCTGCTTTGATAGCTGTATATGCCCTTGCTGTTTTCAAAGTGAGAAAGAACCAATGGTGGATTTAAAAAGTGGTTGCTCATGCCTCCATTTTGAGGTTTCGGTTTCAATTTGATTAGGCCTCAGAACTGAAGTGCTCTGTACCTGAGCTGCTCTACATCTCCTGTATCACTAGCAAATCTGAGAAAGTATATGTGGATGAAGTAAAGGTCTGTTTTCAGATATCTGGGCTTGACTTTAAAGGAATTAAACTTTAGGGAAGGAGTGTGAGAAACCGCTAAGATAAATTTGGAGTTTAGTTGCTGCAACAAAAATGCTTTGGTATATCTGTCCCTTACTCCCTGCTGCATAGTAGGATTCAGCACCCTACGTTAGGCTCTTAGATTTCTATTTTATTTAATGGGGCTCCTGGAGAGTTGCCTGTCTCTAAACAGCACCTAAAATACTGAGTAGACGTGCTGAGTGAGGAGCGGCCTGAAGGTAGTCAGTGATAAAGACAGAATGTAGGTGAAACCTAAAGTTTCCCCCCTTTCTTCATGTAGATATTTTGCTTAACACTGTAAATGCACGTGTCCATTTTCTTCCATCTATAAGCTAATTCCTGAGAGTAAGTATCTACTACTTTTCAAATAATAGAACTAGGCAGGAGTTTCTGGTTTAAGATGCTAGAGAAGGAGGGGATGTTGACAGTCTGGAATTTAGATCACTCCCCCTAAAAAAAAACCCAAACAAACAAAAACCAACCAGAAAACCAGGAGGCAGTCAACTTCTTTTCAGAGATACCACTGAGTAAGAAATAATAAGCAAAGGAGAATCAGCATATGCCTTCCTTCCCCTCTTGTGCTTAACATCAAAGCTGCAATGTAATCCTGAATTGTTTCCTGTGAATCAACTTCTAGAAGAGGGCAGGCCAAAGAAACACAATGTTTTTATTTGGAGGACTGTACCAATAATACTCATTTTGAAAAGATAGGAATTAACCTCTAGCTTTTTATTTTTCAGGATCAACAGATTGCGTATGCTATTCAACTGTCGGCATTTCTGATCCAGTAACATCAGCTCTTCATATTATTGTAGGTGGGTGTTCACAGTTCACTCTTCTGCTGTGAAAATGTTTAAAATAGCCAAAAATGGCAACTCCATTTAGTTCTTTCTGTACGTTTGTGACATACAATTTGAACATAATGACTGAGTTGAAATAGGAATTTTTGTCTGGGATTTAAGTCTTTGATTTGAAGTGCAGGAGATTACAGCAGGGATCACAACACTTTGAAATTTTCTATCTGGTGCTTGAGTTTTCACACATTCTAGCGAGCTTTTGAGAATACCAGTAAAATCCAATATGCAGTGGAAGTTGTTGGCCACTGTCTCTTGGAAAGCTATGACAAGGGCATGTCCACTTGAATAGTAGAATTTTGTACTAGTTTCCCAATTGTCCTGCACAAGTCAATGCTTCCATGCCAAGTTGGAAGTATGGCTTCTGCTTGACTGGACTTAGCAGATAATTCCCCATTTTTACCATCTGTAAGTCATATATTTGAGGAGGAACTAGGGAGGAAAACAACTACTTTCAGTAAATGCTCTTGGATACGTTGTCATCAGTAGGGATGATGACATTGCCACTTCTCCAAGTCCTCTAGTGATGGAGTCCCTGAACTGCACGGGGGCCAAAGGAGACAACATGGCATATTCAGTACGTTGTGATTTGTGATGTCCACCCTATCTTCCCACGTACGGAGGAATCACAGTCACACAGTTCTTAATACTGAATTTGAAAACTTGTGCGGGATAATCTTTGGTTTAACGATGTTCCAAAAGCATAAAGGATAGAATTTCAAAGTGATGATTATTTCATTACCACTTGTTACTGAGTGCTTAACAGTTGCAGTTTTAAGGGCCGCAGTTAGAAAGGTTTACCCATGAACTTCTGTGTTACGAACCTGGAGTTAAATCTGTTCAGTGTATGTAGAGTTTTGGCCATTGAACTAGTATCAGAGAGAGAGATGGATTTTGTATATCATAGTATTTTAGCTAGATTATTAGATGTGCATAGATACCCGTGTATGTAGATTTTTATGAGTGTTTCTCTTATGTAAAGGGTTCTTCACAGTAGCCGATGATGGAAGGATGAGAGACAATGGGCATAACATGAAACAGAAGAAAAAAAAGAAAAAAAAAAAAAAACCAAAACATCTGAAAAACAAACAAGCAAAGAAACAACACACACACACCCCCCTTCAACATCTCAAAACCCACCACCAGTCCGAAGCTTACACTATGAGGATGTCAGAGAGGTGGTGTACTCTCTCTTTGGGATTTTCAGCTCTGAGTAGCCTGATCTGACCTCATAGCTGAACTACTTTGAGTAGGATTTTTCATGAGAAGCCTCCTCAGGCCCCTTCTAGCTTGAATTATCCACTGATAGTATGACATACAGGATTTAGTAGTATCCAGTAGATGTACAGATACTGCATAGATCTCTTCTGTGACATCCTCTCCTAGTGCTACATGGTAAATGAGTGTAAATTCTTCGTTATGTATTCTTAGCATACTGACCTCTTTCTTCTCTGTGCTTAAAGCTTTTAAAATATTAAATGAAATCAGTGTTAAAAAGAAATGATCATAGAATGGTAGGGGTTGGAAGGGACCTCTGGTGATCGTTGAGTCCAACCCACCTGCCGAAGCAGGTTTGCCTAGAGCAGGTTGCACAGGAACACATTCACTTGGGTTTTGAAAGTCTCCAGAGCAGGAGACTCCACAGCCTCTCTGGGCAGCCTGTTCAAGGCTCTGTCACTCTCACAGCAAAGAAGTTTTTCCTTATGTTTAAGTGGAACTTCCTGGGTTCCAGCTGGTGCCCATTGGCCCTTGTCCTGTCTTTGGGCATCGCTGAAAAGAGACTGGCCCAATCCTCTTTGAAACCCCTCTATATATATTTACAAACATTGATAAGATTCCCCTCTCTGTCTTCTCCAAGCTAAACAGCCCCAGGTCTCTCAGCCTTTCCTCCTAAAGGAGATGCTTCAGTCCCCTCATCATCTTTGTAACCTCTGTTGGACACTCTCCAGTAGTTCCCTCTCTGTCTTGAAGTGAGGAGCTCAGAACTGGACATAATAGTCCAGATGTGGCCTCACTAAGGCAAAGTAGAGGGAGAGGAGAACCCCCTCTAATGATTTTTTTTGCTTTCAGCATTTATCAGAAATACATCTGCACATATGACATATATGTTGTAGTTACGAAATAACATAATATTTTTCATTTAAAAAAAAAAAAGAAGTTAAAATTACTGTCGCGTTTGCATCCGCAAACAAAATGATCCTTAACAGAACCTTGAACTTCTAACCTCCGTAGGTGACTGTCAGCCTCTGGATGTCTCTTCTGTACATCATAACAACACGTTTTTGAAGTACTCTGTGTCGTTGCTGGGTTATGGTTTTTATGGAGATATATTAAAAGACAGCGAAAAGAAGCGGTGGATGGGTCCGATGAGATACGACTACTCAGGTAACCGGTGAAATTATTATATCCTCTTTGTCAGCATATAAACCTATCGGAGCAGTTGAGGTACTCTCTCCAAACCAACCTTCTCTGAAGCTCCTAAACATCAGAAACAGACGGAACCTGATTTTAAACTCCTCCTAGTACCGAGTACATTGGATCGTATTGTGTAGAGCTCCATAGCTTTGGAGATAACGTTGCCAGTGTGCTCATCCTTCAGTAGATGTCACCTAGTGATAGCTGCCTGGAAGGTAATCTCTTTTCTGTGCTAATCATTTTGACTTTCTTTTCAGTCAGACAGAGAGAGGGAGGCACTCCTCTGTCTCGGACGTTCAGTTGATGGAACGAGTTGTTAATCAGTGCTGGAAGAAGGACAAATTACAGTGAGAGATGAGAGGTTTAGCCTAGTTAGCTAATTTGGATAAGTCTTGTGCTACTGGAAAGTAGTTTTTGCCACCTTTGATTTGTCTTGTGTTAGGGAAAGAAGATGCAAAAGCAGAACTTAAGCAGTGTAGGCCAATTTTAAGATTCAGCAGTGGTGTATAGCTAAAATTTTTAGTTGAATTTTGAACGTGTCAAGCAAAGTAATGTCAATATTGGCACTATGTTTAGAAGTTTGGGGGGGGGGGGTCTGTGTGATATTTGCTCATCCTTTGTAGTCTGAAACACATGGAGCTGTGAGCCTGGTTCTGCAGCCCTTAGAGAAGAAAAGAGAGGAACAGTCAAGGGATGTATGCAAAGGTACTTGCAGTGGGGATTTATAACTACTTAATGCTGCTTAATACCTTTTTGTGCAGGCTTCAAAACTTTCCTTTCTCATCATTACTATGAAGGAACAATTTCTTTTCAACCAGCAAAGCACACACTGGGATCTCCACGAGATAAAGATAGCTGCAGAACAGGGTAAGCTAATGTTTATCTCTGGATAGTTGACATGAACTATTTGAAAAGGCCTGTACATAAATACAGGTAACAGAAATGTTGGTTTTAATACCAAAACACTTATCCTGAAAGAGGCAAGCTGGTAAAAAAGTTCATTGACTCATTAAAGAGAACACCTCATTTTATCAGGTCAGTAAACAAAACTGTAATAACATTTTGTTAGCTGTTTCCCCTTCCCCCAGTTTTAAATGTACTCGGTTACAAGATGCTGAGGGTACAGTGCTGTGTTACTGCTAATAAATAAGAAGTCTGGATGCCCCATAGCTTCTACAAATGGAAATAATTAGTCAAAAAATTCTCAAATGTTCACATTATAATTGGATCTAGAAATTTTAGCAATTGTTGTAGTGCCATGAGAACATCTGGCATAGCTTGTCCCGAGGAAAGGTCCTCTCAGGAATCAAGCCTATTTAGACTTTTTTTTTTTTGTGGGCTACTGCTGTGCTGTTGTGGTTAAAGCCCACGCATCTGGCAACAAAGCACCACGCAGCTATTCTCTCGCTCCTACCCACCCACCAGCCCAGTGAGATGCAGGGGGGGGAAATATAACAAAAGGCTTGAGCATCGAGAGGAGGCCAGGGACGGCTCACTCAACGATTATGGTCACGGGCAAAAGACAGATTCAGCTCGGGGTGGAAATCAGTTTAATCTAAACAACAAAACCACCACCAATTTACCAATCAAATCAGAGTAGGATAGTGAGAAATAGAACTAGATCTTAAAAATTCCAGTTCTCCCTTGCCAGATTCAGCTCAGCTCCCAGTTTGCTCTACCTCCAGAGCAGAGCAGGAGGTTTAGGAACAGGGGTTGCAGTCTGTCCATCACATGCTGTTTCTGCTGCTCCTTCCTCCTTTGGTGAAGAACTCCTCCCGGTCTTCCTCCACTGCAATTTTGCGTCCCTTCCATGGGAGACAGTACTCTACAAACTTCTCCAACGTGAGCCCTTCCCATGGGACTGCAGCTGTTCACAAACTGCTCCAGCATGCGTCCCTTCCACGGCTTGCAGACCAGAATTGGCTTCCCTCAGACTCATGTCCTTCTTTGGGCACACTCACCTGTCCTGGCATCAGGTCATCCACTAGCTTCAGGTGGGCATCTGCTCCACTCTTAATCTCCACGGGCTGCAGCAGGTCAGCCTGCTGTCTAACTTCAGGGGAGTCTCTGCCCAGCAGGTTTTTCCCCTCTTAAATGTGCTACCTCAGAGGTGCTTCCACCTTCACTGATGGGCTTGGCCCTCTCTGGAGGCAGATCCAGCCTGGAGTCAGCAGAGCTTCTAGAAACTTCTCATAGAAGCCACCCTGCTAGCTCCCTCTCTTGCTACCAAAACCCCACCAGACACAAACCCAACACAGAGGTATAAAGTGTGTGATATTCTTTGCTTGTTTCTCCAATCATGGGGCCCACCTTAATCTCCCAGTGTTCGTTCCTTCCTTTCTTTTTATTCTCGCCTGCCTGAAGTTATGGACTAGTATTTATTATTCTTTATGTATGAACGTAGCTACTGGAGATGGAGTAGTTTTCCCAGCAGCAAACAGCACAGCAACATACGGAGGAGACAGAAGCTGACCAGAAACTACATAAAAGTTGTCGAGACTCTGCTGCGTTACTGCTGTACACGCTACAGATCAGTCTCCAGTACTAACTGGAGCAACTATTCTGGTCCATCGGGTGCCTTGAGACAGGGGAATCTCCAAAGGGAGAAAGCTCTCATCCAGGTCTTGGGGAATAAAAGGTGGCTGGTGCCTCACGGAGGATTGTATACATCCTGGTAACTGCTGGATGGGCAGTAGGGCTGGACGCGAGCAATTCAGGAGAATCCTGGAGTGTGGTGATGATGACACTGCTCGTGCGAGTGATTGACAAGCTGCCTAAGACAAATGCTCTGCTGGTCTTGTTATAGAAAAGGGAAGTGAGGGATGTGATGGTTGAGGGCAGTCTTGGCAGCAATGACCGTGAGCTTATAGGGTTTAAAATCCCGAGAGAAGCAAACAAGACAATTGTAGAATTACAACCCTCAACTTCAGGAGGGCAGATTTTGCCGCAGCAGGGTTGTCAGTGCCACGCTGCATCTTGTGGTGGGGGAAAGATCTTGCAATGATGTGGTAAAACAAAAAAAAGCTGAACTGAGTAATAGTTTTGTGTTCAGGAACAGAACGGTATTTTTGTTTTCAGATGTTACGTTTGCAAGAGAAGCGAGCAACAGCTGGCAGAACAGCACAAGGATTGTGGATTAAAACATGAAGGTAATTTGTCATAAAAATAAAATGGTGTAGTGTTATGTGAAGCATTTTTCAGAATCTCAGTTCAAAGTGTGTGTGGTTTGGGTTTTTCTTAAAATTTTCAGTTACTAGATAATCCATTGTTTCTCGAAGTTCAAGGGAAATACCTGTAAATATCTGAAAAATATATAAGGTGTCTCCTCCCCCCTCGCCAGCCTCAGAAAATTCTGATGAAATTGGAATGTACAAGTAATTAGTATAATGTGCTGGGCTTCTTTTCTTCAGGAAAGATGTAGTCTGTGAGTTAGGACTCTCTTTTTGCAGGAAGAAATTCACTGATAAACTGAGGTAGCCCAGAAGGAAGCAGTTCATTAAAAATCAGTATTAAAAATTTGTCTCTCTTAGCATAAAGTCATCCTGCGTAAAGCTTTTTCTTAATTACATATAAGAGGGTGAACTTGGACAACTAATAGCCAATCTCAGTTAGTATTCCAGATTCTGTGCAGACATCCTCCTAGCTGTATCTCTGTCTCACTACTGTGGCCCTGCTGGAGTAAGATACGCAGATTCAGTTGGCCAGGTTTTGCCTCCGGTCTCAGTTTGTTGTCTGGGATAAACTCCTCTCAAACAGCAGGAAGCATTTTTTTTTTGCCTCTTAGGGCCCAGTGCGTAAAAAAAGTGAGGGGTGTTGTTTTCATTTTGTTGTTTATGTATCAGTAAATGCCTGGTTTTCCTGTAAATAAGCACTTGTATAATTCTGGACACAGATGTTTCCAGTTCCTGTAGTTTCCTACGTTCTATTCAGTTAGCATCATCTCAGAGCAGGGCCTCACCATTTGCCTGCAGCCTTTACAAAGTCATTCTGTAGTTTGACATTTAAATCTTTCTCATCTCTCTAAAGATACACATTTTGAATCTGATTTAAATTATTTCCTTCTGTAATGTCCTTTTTGAAAGCAGCATAAAAAGATCAGCAATAAAGCGAGCAATACCAAAACCACTCTGGCAAATGATGCGAAAATGTTGAATTTAAGAGCTGCTTTTTTTCTTGGTATTACTGCTTTGTTTATCAGGAGAAAGAGAGGGTGGTCTAGATGGGAAAAGAATAAAGGGTTTTGTTTCCTTTATGTCTTCTGTCACATTATAATCTTAGTCTATTTTTCCTGCTTTTCCTCGGCTCTGTTACTAAGAGTAGCTAGTAAGAAATTCCAATGAATAAAAACTCAAAGAAGCAAGAAAAGTTCAAAGAGCAGAGAACAGCTACAGAATACTTCCCAAGCTTTTTTTTTCCTTGTTTTTTTTTTTTTTTTTTCTTATTTTTCTGATACATAAAGCTTGGAAGAGATCAATTCAAAACGAATGCGCCATAGACTGTAGGTTCAGTATTACCTAGACAATTGTAATCACGATTGTCTAAAGTAAATGTGAAGTTCCTAAAACTAAGAAAGTAAAGAGTATCAGAATTTCAGGACATGAAACATTAACATCAATGTCATCTATAGTCCCATCAAAGAAGCACCTTGAAAATAATTAAGCTAACTCAAATGTGGGGAACGAAATAATGTTGTATTTCGAAGTCAGTAGCAGTTAATATGCCTCAAAACCTCTGCCTTGCTGTGGTTTGGTGATCAAACTTTAACAAGCTTATATAAATGATTTTTTACTATTTTTCTTTTTTGTTCTTTCCTTAATTTTCTCCTCATCATCGACAATGGCATTTCATTCCTTTCCTCCACTCTCAGAACCACTTGTATCTCTGGAGACTATTCTGCAATCACTACTTCTGTGGAGTTGTTCATTTGCTAGGTCACTTATACTGGGAGGAGAAAAGGGGTGTTAGGGCTGCCTTAGGCTTTTCTCTTAGTCTGGTGAGGGAGGCAATTATGTGCTATCTGAAAATACAGAGGCATTTTTTTATCTATTTTTATCCTCATTCAAGAAAACACCACTTTAGATCACAACTGTGTGCAGTACCTGCCAGCGTTTCTTTATTCCAGAAAATTCCTCTGCCTCTTGTTATTGATGCCATCATACATTTAAACTCAGTCTAGGTCTAATCTCTAATAAAATGGTTTCATGTTGTTGGAGGCAGACTTCTGTACTGTTTTCCAGACACCTCTGAGGATTTACGCCCAGAGAAGTTCAACTCTGTTAATAACACTCATCTTTAGACAGGGTGGGTTGGAAGCAGACTCCTGATCTGCTGCCTGCTGGTCTTTTGCTGTACCCTGAGTCATCTCCTCCCTTTTTGTCTTTTATTTTTTTATTAATATAGTTTGTGACATGGAGGCGGAAGAGTAACATTAATTTAGAAGCCAAATACTAAACCACTGTCTTCGCATCTTTGTTTATTTAACATTAACATGTAGAAGAGCAAAAAGAAGTTAAAAATCACCCTGAACTTTCACACTTCAAGGGTTGTAACTTGCCTTTGTATTTTTCCCTGCCTAAGGCTTTGTGGATTTACCAAAATACCATCGATCCTAAGTTTGACAGGCATGTGTTAGAAACGGTGAGCAGTTTTAGTAGATATTTACAGTCTGTGAAGGGAGAAAGCAACTTTCTCTGTTAGTGGATAAAAAACTCGACTTACAAAACAAACTGCTTTTTAAAAATTTTTTTTCAGTGCATGAATATGCCCAGGAGAAACTTTTTAAGTTGCCAAGAATGATTGCTTTCTAGTGTTCCTGCAAGTAAATCAAATAACAACCTTTATCTGTGTTGTTACTGATACGTTTCAGAAGATGAAGAAGAATGGAAGGTTATCAAAGGGAAATTTCTAGCCATCAATGCAGTAAATATGAGCTGTGCCTGTCCACGAAGTCCTAAAGGTCTTTCACCAGCAGCTCATTTGGCAGACGGTTCAGCTGACCTCATTCTAGTTCGAAAATGCTCCAGATTTGATTTTCTACGGTATCTTGTCAGACACACAAACCAAGATGATCAGGTACGTATTCCCCTTGACAGTGAATTCTCCAGAGTCGGTCTAAGATGTAAATACCTATATTCTTATATGACAATAATGTCTACAAAGCAGGTTTTTTTCATATTGTTTTTGAAAAAAAAAAAATAAAAGGTCATACATTTTGGGTGACATGATCTTAGCAGGTGTGCCATGGAAAAAAAATAATCATTTTAGATAAGTCTTTGGCCTTGGCTTTCTAACAAAATTCCACTTTTGCTAATTAAATTCTGGTTTATAGCATTTTCCGTAGATGTGCTGTTTGGACGATATTTAAAGTGCTTTTTATCACAGCTCTGCCCCCGTGTTTTTATTAAGAAAAACTGCTCACAGCCGTATAACAGGTAAAAGATGCAGTGAAGAATAGTAAATCACTTTTTGTAACTGCTATAAAAATGTGGTTTAGAAGAAAATTACCAGAACTGCAATTAGATTGTAAACTTCAGGCTTTTAGCAGAATTTTACTACGTCCGTGTGACCAGCGTATGAGCTTTACGCACTCAGTTTCAAAATGATCCTTTGCTGTCAGGATAAACTACAAGGGAAGATTCATCACTGCTTTGGATTGTAGTATCTGCTGAAACCAGAGCTATGGCTGTGAATATACACATTTAATATCCGTCACAGCCTGATGGTATTAATGTGTTCTGGAAGTTATCTGAACAATGGAGTAGTGTCGCATCTGGTCATAAAAGTAATCTAAACCTCACTTGTCCACAATGCTATTTTTCCTCCTCTGTACAAGAACTGGGATAGATTCCCTTTCCTCTATTATTACCATTCCCTGGGACATGGGGTGTGCGTGTGTATTGCTCCTTCCTGCTATTTTTAGTCTCCTTCCCACTCACTCTCACTGTTCCCTTGGTATTTTTTTCTTATCTGAAGCCTTCCCTGGCTACCTTTCAAATTGGCTTCAGCATTTATCAAGAGACTACATTCTGCTTTGACTTGAGACATGAGACCATTCAGGGGTGGCTCTGTGCAGTCTTTGCTACCAAGCTGTTCAGACGAGCGTACCGGCTTAGCGAGCCTTGCGTCCACGAGCCACCGCTTCCAAGTGTGGAGTTGGACAACTTCACCACCCTTTATTTATCGTTAAAAGCCAGTGGAACTTAAGACCTAGGATGTCCCTTCAACTGTGGTGCTTTTTGTGATTGCCAGTGTGGCCATTCCCCTTCCAGTGCTTCCCAAACGTTTATCTCTGGGATATGTTGGGTTTACAGTGTAGATTAAACGCAAGCGTGTGCATATGTCCTCACCTCAGGTTAGTGACTACCATAGTAGTGTGAAGTTCGGTTTGAAAACTTAAGAAAACAAGAAAAGGGTGACTATACATTAATACAGGCTGGTTTATGGGTAAACTTTTTTGTTCACTTTTGCTTACTTGACATCCCCTCCTATAGATGCACACAGACATGTTGCATTGCCTTAGCTAAATGGCATGTCTGTCTTTATTACAGCTTGCTCAGTCCCCATCCGTTGCTTTCATGGTACTTAGGGGCACCCTCTGATTTGATTGTTCCTTTAATTTAACAAAGCCTTTTTGTACAATATTGTAGTGTAAATCTGCAACCTCTGCTATTGGAGAAATCTCTTAATTGTCCTACTTTTTCTTTAGCTACATTCCAACAAAATAAAAATAATTTGATAATACTGCCCTCTATTCTTACTTTCATACATACCCAGCTCTGATGTGATCACAATGCCATGGTCTTCTCACCTTCAGGACGTTATTCCAAATGCAGAAGCAGAAGGCTTTCAGAAAAGCCCATGTGACTTAAGAACTACAGTTGAACAGATCCCGAGGATGGTTCAAAGATCCGCTCCAAACCTTTCTGACTTTGATTCCGTGTTTGAATAGTTTTTATAGGGTTATTTTTAATAGTCTTTAAACCCCATTTACTCAATCTCAGAATTACCTGTTACCTGATTATCTATAAAGTGGCAGTATTGCAGCTACTTGATGAGAACCACTGAAAAGTGAGGTTCTAATTTGGCTTTATCATTTCTGACTTGCGCAGATTTTCTTTAAAAACAAACCCCACTCTTGCCTTGTGTAAGGTTCTCTAGAAAACGAGTGGACAGACTTTCCTGACTGCTAAGTCCTGCCCGCTGAGTTGCTTTACACATCAAATGTATTTAACTGATTGTAATTGCCTGTTTTGCTTTGCTTTTTTCTTTGTAGTTTGACTTCTCATTTGTAGATGTTTATCGAGTGAAGTGTTTTCAATTTACATCAAAACTTTCAGAAGACAATGAAAGCAATGTTATGGACATAGGAAAGAAACATTTTGGCCAGTTCTGCAGAGATCATCCAGCCTGTTGCTGTCATATAGCTAACAGCACCTGGAATTGTGATGGAGAAACTCTGGACAGTTCAGCAATTGAAGTGAGGTAAGAATTGATTTTTCTCTCTGTGTACCAGAAAACATTAAGCCTTTTCATTTGTTTGAAAGATGCTCATAAAGACATCCCAAAAAGGTTCCTCTGCGTCTCAAATTTGAGTCTTCTGATAAGACAGTGTTTGTGGGGGGTTTTGTAGGGGTTTTTTTGGGTAGTTTTTTGTTATTGCTGGTTTTGTTGTTTGGTTGGGGTTTTATTTTTTGTCCTTTGGTTTGTTTATTTTGGTTTTGTTTTCTTTATTGGTTGGTTGTTGCTTTGTTTGCCCTTTTTTTTTTTTGAGTCCTTTCCAGAGAATCCTCCAACCATGCGTATTGTAAATTATCACTTTGACTGAGATAGGTGGATGGCCCAACCTTTGAAGTCATACATACTTCTTAGGAATAGATATTACGTGCTCAAAGTGCTGAAGGTGAAGGTAATGCTGGGACGTTTCCTCTTAAATGAGTGGAGCACCTCACTACTCTGAGCAATAGCTTTTCCTCTTCAACTTAAGCAAGCATCTTTGTCTTACAGAAATATTATGTCCCATACTTTGTGGTTTTTGACACACAGTCCCAGTCTTAGCTTCAGCCTTGCCATGCGAAGAAAGAAGTTTGCAGTTGTGCAACTAATCAAATTAGAAGGAAATAGAAGTTTGTGACATTTGAAGGGCTTTTCTTCCTTTTTGTTTGGAACAAAGGCAACCAAAACCACAATGCAAGATATTTGCATGCAAGTGCGTTCCATTAAAGCACCACCACTTAGTAGTTCAAAGTGATATTTATAAATACTGTATTAGATCAGTTCATTTAAATGTCCCATAGAACTTTTTGCGTGGAAAAGAGGAGTAACAGGGAGTGATGGATACATGAAAGCATCCAGCCGCCTTTGCAGGGAGTATCCTATCAAGGAGAGCACCGGTTCTACAGTCTGGAGCAAGGAGCTCTGTCCAACTGCTTGAAACTCATGGATTATTAGTAGTTGAATATGTAGTACCCATTTATTTGTTATTAATTGATTTCCGTATTTTTCAGAGTTCACTGCCAGTTAATGAAACTATTTGCAAGAGGAATCGAAGAAAACTGTAAAGACGAAGCTGCCTACAGCCAGAGTAGCATTGAACAATTACTATAGACATTGTTCCTCCACTGGGGAGAATGAAACATGAAAGCTCAAGGAAATTGAGTAAATATGCATTTTAGTCAAATTGACAAGTATTTTTAAATTTTAGAGGTTTGGTTTTTTTTTTTTTGGAAGGCTTCATTATAATTTTAAACATCTTATTGCATTGTCTTTTTTTTTTTTTTAAAGAAAAACCACTGTAATCCTGAAAACGTATCTTGAAGCAATGTCATCTAACTGATGTTAGAGAAGAGGGTTGGCGTGTTTATGTATGTATTCACAAGAACTGATAAACTCTCTGTGCTTTTTTAGGGAGCTAATTTAGCAGTTAGGTTGCAATAATATCTAAATGTTACAAAATATTGGATTTTCCATTGTCACCAAACCAAGATAGCGAGATATTTTTTCAGTGCCTGAGAAGACCTTTTCTTCTGTGAGTGTTAGTTGCTTGTGGCTTAAATGCTGGACAACGGTGTTGTCATTTGCATCTTTTCTTTAGTAAAATCCTTCATTTTGTAGTTCTAATTATACCTTGCAACTTATCAATGCAATTCAAACACACATTCCTGGCTTTAAGTAATAAGAGTTTAGAAACAGTTCAGAAAACAAAAGCACATCTCTCTATACAGGTCATCCCTTACCCTATATATTCTATTTAGAAAGGCTTCCTTGCATGATGCTTCTTGGGCTTATAAAAGGGGTTTATGACCGTTTGGATGATACCAAGTACCACACACTCCAACTGAAATGTCTTGCAAGCAGCTCGCAAGGGATACTTAGATAATCCCAGGAAGGCACAGACAAAGGAAAATATAAATATCTTCTGAAACACCAGCAAGTTTTCTTTCTTTTTAAAATATCTAAAATTAACATATGAAAAGCTTCCCTCTTCAATATGCAACTCTTTGGAGATCTGACTACATATGTTAAAATGTCTTTGGAAAATAAGATGTTGAAATGTTAAGTTTAAAAATATGATTTGATGATTGAAAATTTTTTACACGTTTAAGTAAATCTGAAACAAAAGAATTTGCTTTGTGGTAAATCTGATAAATCATGAATTCACTGTGCTGATGTATTTTTTTTTTTTTATAGCAGAAAACCATTAGACTATCCTGTGGAGTGTGGAGTGATTATTTAAGTTGTGTATGCAGTTCTGTATTGTGGCACATACACGTTCTGCCTGTAGGCTTGGGGCTAAATTTTGCTCTTCTTGTACAGATCTGTTTAAGGATCACAAGTTAGCCCCTGCTCTCTTCTTTCTTTTCTTAAACGTGTAGTTTTCTTTAAAATTGACTCTATCTGAGCATTTGAGTTTGGGTTTTTTTGTGTCTGAACAGCTAATCATTCTCTAGTCGTGTATAGACACTTATGTCATTCAGCTTTTATTAGTTCCGTGTGTCTCTCATACTTTGTCCGTGTGAGCCACAGTGATTGGTCGTTTCGTTACTGAAGCACTTGAAAATTATTATAAATGGCTGACTGGTTTAGATTTATTTTTTTTTTTTCTGTTGAAGTTCTTTACATTCCGGTTTTGTGTAATATCAAAATGCTGTGATACGTCTTTATAGCAAAGTTTTATTCATACTGCTCTTATATGATAAAAAGCACTTGCAAATTATATTTGCTTCAAGTACAGTCATCCAAAGTTTAGGATCTGGGTTTTGTTATATAGTATGTCAGGGAAATATTTGAATACTTTTCCAAAAGTGCTGCTGTTTACTCTCCTTAATAATGCAGAGAGTTGAAACGTTGATTGATCCAATGTTTTTCAGACATTTGTAACACAAGTGTTATGTATGCTGTATTTTTAAAGCCATGTTTAAGAAGTGAAACCATACTTGAACCCCACTGGAAATGAGATTGTGCAGTTCTACAATTACAAACTTGGTCGTTTTGTTTTCTTTTTAAACATCATTTGTTTAAAAAGTTCTACAGTTGTTACGGTCTATCTGTGACTATTCTGAGAGAACCTGGACTTCAGGTTACTGTAGTTCTTCTGCAGGACATGATGGTGCACACTCGCCAACGGGTCAGGGCATTTATGAGGCATTACAGCTTTCCAGATCCCATTCACATAAATAAATAGGAATAAATACTGACCAGCTCTTTCCATGAGTCTACTAGCAAGTCATGGGACCCTTACTTGAACAACGGAGGCTTAATCTCATTGTGAATGTATATTGAAATGCTTTCAGTGTTTCTCCTCTCTGAAACTGAGTGCTTGGTGTTTCCAAACGATGGTTTTCCATGGTGAAGACCCCCTGTCTGAGAAACGAGCCACCAGAAGAGGAGAAAAGATCGCTCTGTAGTATGGTAACGAAGCGTGAAGGCGGTAACAAAGGTATTGCGACATAATAATATGGAAAGATCGTAGGCAATAGCAAAACTGCATAGTTGCATTTGAGTGATTCTATCTGTAGCCTATTATATTAGCAAAGAACCGTTCGTGTGTTGTGTGACATGTCTAGTTTCTTTTTGAGAACTGTGTAAGTAATATCTGCTTACATTTTAATTCCTAGGGTCTTTGAATATAGTCTCAGTGTGGAAATTATGTATAGGAAAACCCAAGTTAGTTTTCTTTTTTTCCCCCAATCTTGCTGGCTTCAAGATTAGAAAAATGTGTCCTGTTTTATGACGCTGGGGCATTTCCTTGAAAAAATAAACTTACGTCATCCAGCAAGACAGTGGTTTTCTTCATTTCACAGCGTGACTGGAAAAAATATTTACCTTTTGTTCGACAGAAATCTGGCAGTGGTGTGCTCGGTGTAACCAACGTGGGCAGATGAAACCAGGTGGAGAAGTCATTCGCAAGCTCCCGTTTGGGTTGCCCACAGCTTTGTGCCAAGTGCGATGTGGGCAGGCAGTGTGTGAAGGAAGGCAACTAGTGAAGCTGGATTTAGGCTGAAACTAAGAAACTCTACCGAGGTTAATTAAAAATGGAAGGGGGGAGAAGAAACTTGAGTTATAGTGCAAGTGTTTGGAGTTATTTATTATGGAAAAATGTAAACTAGGAAGAGTGGAAGAAAATTACCATTCTAAGGAGCATGAAAGAGGGATTATAAATAGGACATATTAAATAGATGGGGG
>JAAGNO010005780.1:0-19372 GCA_033439905.1 Ceryle rudis | reverse complement strand
CAGGTGGGGAATGGCGTGGAAAGTCCCCAGGATGAAGCGGCCTTCGTAACGGAACGGAGGGAGATTTCCCCACAGCATCGCCGTGGGAAGAGTCCTTTTTCAGTCTTCGATTTGCACTTGCGTAAGTGTCAGGGGCGAGGATCTGGCGCTTGCCAAGTATCTCCTCCTTTTGGAGACCACAATCTAATTTCAGGTTTCTTAAAGAGCAGGATAGCACTTTGCATCTGTTTACATTGAGAATGCTATCAAATCTGGGTATTAGAAGCTGTATTTTCACCAAAGTAGTATTTTGCTATTTATTTTTTGGTTTGAATTTAAATCCTGTGTAAAGAAACCAAGGGCATAGAAGCCTAAGACATCTCTAGTAATGATTTGTTGCATTTTGGCAGAAGGTTGTTAGTGCATTTCCTCAGACACAAACACCTAAGACCTGCCTCTATTTTTCAGCCGAAGGTGTTTTCTGATATATTTCAACAGTCTTGCATTTGCTCTTACAATAATATACATGTTGTCATATAAATGTCTTGCATATATTTACAGCCTACTTTCAGTGAAGTATCCTGATGCAAAGAGGGTATAATCTTATATTTTTGGAAGAATTTATACAGTATTCCTGCCGTCATATTAAAAAAAAAAGAGATTAGGATGTAAATAGAAAATATTAACTTATGTAATTAACATGACAAACTAGTATTTACTTCTAGATGAGGTATCTTATATTTTCTTTTTGTCTCCCAATTAAAACAACTTCATCCACTAGTGCCAATACAGCTATTTTTTAAGCCGGTAAGTATCTGATTTCCATTGATACTCTTGGTAATTAGAACAAAGACTGATTTTTTTTTTTTTTTAACAAATTTTGAATAGCAAAGCAGGCAGTTTAGCCTGCAAAAGTCATCATATTTAGGATAAAACAGATGGATTACACCAGTTCATAACAGATTGTTAACATTTGGTCATGTTTTTAAGATCCTAGTTGCTTCACATCTTGGAGACCACAGTCTTCATAATGCCGCCCACTGTGTTATTCCTGCTGTGACACTGGAAATCAGACTACATTTCTTGTTAGTGTGTTTGTCTATATGACTAACTCATAACTCAAGCAATTCACCTAGAATCTTGACTGATAAAATATATATTTTGTTAAAACAGTAGTAGCTGTCAAAATCCTATAGGCTGTAAGGTAAGAGTCAACTCCACGCCTTGTCTTATTTGGAACCTGCTGTAACTCCACATACGTGGATTTTGCCAGCATCTGCAAACCACAGTAGGTTTCTGATTTTCATTCCAATACTAAGGATTAAATATTAGATTGTAAGAATTAGCTACACACTTGCCAATTTCACTCAATACATTTACTCTTATTTAACAATCCATAAAATGACCCTGAAGAACACAATGTATTTGTGAAGAATTGTAAATGGGGCAGTAGATGAAGGCAATACAGCAGTGAAAAGGAAAGATAAATACTTTTGCATATTCCACAGATGATAGTGCTACAGGGCTCTGCAGCAGAAGATCACTAACATTATCCTTATAAAAACAACTGGTTTTAGTGTCTCTGTGTATGTCCAGTTCCCAGGATCTCATTATGCTTTACAAATACCTCTACGTCCTTTTTAGCACTCATTAAAAAGGCAAGTGTATGTGATCGTGCTGTTTTGTGTGCATGTGTTTCTGTGTGAGTGCCCTAACTCAAAATTTTGAGGCTGTTGGCTGATGTCAAATCTGACTGAGATGTCTCAAAAAAAAAAAAAAAAAAAATTACTACACTTGTAAATAAAGTAAGCATCTGGGTAGAAGTCAGAAGAACCGCTGCTAATATTTTCACTGATAGGAAGGTTGCAGTGCAGACTTAACCCTTATAAGAACAGGAGAATCCACACAGAGGGAAACATTCTGAAGGCTCTTATCCTAAGGAAAATATCAACAGGCACATTCATCATCTTAGATACCAAAAGATCCAAGTGCAAGATGCAGATGCTTAGGAAACTATACAGTGAGTCAGTGGCAAAGACAGGAATAGAAACATTGCCCTGCTCTTATTCCTATATTGGGCATCAAGGGGTGAAGTGTAAGCTATTGGAGGGGGAGGAAAGAGAGACACGGGGGAAAACACAGTGTTGTGTGAAAATCAGTGTGCGTAATGAGCTGAAAATGCTGTAAACTTTGATTTTAAGGGCCTGTAGCTATTTCTTGAATTAATCATACTCAGGACTGAATAGGAAGGGTCTGAGCAAAATAACGTAGAAAATACTAGAGGACTGGATAAAACTGTCTCTTGTGACTCCATAAAACTTGCAAGCTCATTCCATCCGTGAAAAAATAAACTTACCCTGAGAATATAGGTAAAACATTGCAATGTATATAATACCTCTATTGTACACTTTAAAAATCACTGTATTCAAAATCTCTGTCCCTCCAAGAAGAGAAAGGAGGAGGCTGGACAGACAGACCTATATAAGAAACCAAGATCAGTTTCCTTCTCCCTCCCCTTTCCTTCTTGTCTTACTTCTCCATTGCAAAACTATCTCATCATAGACTCAGTGCTCCCATATTTATAACACATATTATGATTACGAAAAGATTTGATTCAGAACATAAAATTAAGCCTTAAATGGTTTGCTATGGTTGCATTTGGACCTCATGCCTTTGTCTAGGTCCCTGATGTGTGCTAGCTGGCTGGACAGACAACTGAAGCAGGTTAAAACTCAGCACTCAATGGAGGCGATGTTTCAACCTAAGCTTTAAGTTGCCTCCAAGAAGGGAACCACAGTTCTCACGTTCTGTGCTGTCATGCTGCAGTTGGCTGAAGAGAATGAGCCTCCAGCAGGTTAATGACAGGGTCCACACTGTGCTTGCAAGCTGTGGGCACACTAATGCTGAGTTTCACTGATGTTATGTGATCTCTTAAAGACAGTGACTAGATTTCAGTCACATTTGGCTAGTGCCAAACATTACTGCTTTGTCAAACAAATGTAATCCCAACAGTGGTCAATTAAACTGTTCATTTAATTTTGAGATGTTTTCCAGAGGGGAGAGCATTATTATAACCAGCTTCATGACATGGAATCATTTAATGGAACATGATCATAATATGTAAAGATCTATTGAGGGACTGGTAAAAGTGATGCTCTGAATAGGTTGTTTTCTTTGCAGTCTGAAAACCCATTAACAGTATGTGAATTAGACTAAAGTGGGGTTTGTGATTACTCTTACAGATACTTTTGAGGGCTCATTTTAAATGTCTTGGAAGAAAATGCCTATGAAGTAATGAAAGTGCTAAGTCCCTATGGGTAAGAATCTGGGGGAAGGCCAATGAGGCTGATACCATGGTGCAAGTCTGTTATAGACTACCCAATCAGAATAAAAAGGTGGATGAAATAGTCTGTAAACAGTTGGGAGACGTTTCATGATCACTGTGCCTTGTAATTGGGATCATTTCTGTTTAACATCTTTATCAATGATCTTGATGAGAAGATAGAATGCATCTTCAGTAAGTTTGCAGATGACACCAAGTAGGGTGGGAGTGTTGATATGCTTGAGGGTAGGGAGGCTCTACAGAGGGACTTGGATGGACTGGATCGATGGGATGAGGTCACATGTATAGGCTTCAACAAGGCCAAGGGCCGGGCCCTGTACTTGGGCCACAACAGCCCCATGCACAATGCTACAGGCTTGGGGAAGAGTGGCTGGAAAGCTGCCTAGCAGAAAGGGACCAGGGGGTGCTGATCAACAAGAGGCTGAATATGAGCCAGAAGTGTGGCCAGGTGACCAGGAAGGCCAATGGCATCCTGGCTTGTATTAGAAATAGTGTGGCCAGCAGGAGCAGGGAGGTGATAGTTCCTCTGTACTCAGCATTGGTGAGGCCACACCTTGAGTCCTGTGTCTTCAGTTTGGGACATCTCAATACGAGAAAGACATTGACGTGCTGCAGCAGGTCCAGAGAAGAGCAACTAAGCTGGTGAAGGGCCTGGAGAACGAGTCTTATGAGGAGCAGCTGAGGGAACTGGGGCTATTTAGTGTGAAGAAAAGGAAGCTAAGGGGAGACCTTATCCCTCTCTACAACTACCTGAAAGGAGGTTGTAGAGAGGTAGGTGCTGATCTCTTCTCACAAGTAAATAGTGATAGAACAAGAGGGAATGGCCTCAAGCTGCCCCAGGGGAGGTTTCAACTGGACATTAGGAAAAAGTTTTTCACTGAAAGGGTTATCAGGCTTTGGAACAGGCTGCCCAGGGAGGTGGTTGAGTCACCATCCCTGGATGCATTTAAAAGCTGCATAGATGTGGTCCCTGGGGATGGCTTAGTGGTGGACTTGGCAGAATAGGGTTAATGGTTGGACTCTATCTTAAAGGTCTTTTCCAACCTAGATGATTCTATGAAAATGTCATTGAAGGCAAAAAAATAATATCTGAAAATATATATCTGAAATCAATATAATTATGTGTCTATCTATCTCTGTATAGCTAAAGAATCTATCCAATTTTTGTGTGTATGTACACTTATCATCTTGGCTTTATATATTATATTCAAGCTTTCAATTCCCCGTGAATTTTGTGAACTTAATCATATACTGAGACTACTAATATATTTATTGTGAATCCGGTATTTACTATTGAAAATTAATGACCTTTTTATTACAGAGATATGGATTAGCTGTATGATAGAATTGGAAGTCACTGAATAATTCATTGTTTCAGAAACTGTGTAGACAAGTTAAAGAAAGAATAACTAAGTCAACAGCTAAGTATCAAAAGCATGTTTAGTCTGTTCAGGCTTAAGAGAAATAATTTGAATTTGTGATGTCCAATAGAGAGTCCACTGTAGCTCTTCACATCACCTGAAGTTAATAAGGTTCTTACACTAATTTCACTATGAGTTGTTTAGTAAATTGGCTCTTGAGTCTGGAATACCTTTAGGGTTAAGTAAGGAATAATAAAAGTGATGTAATATTTAACTAAATTGCTTTTCTGGGAAAAGTGTCTGGCTTCTCTCCCAAATATAAAGGCCAGAGATGTCAAATTCACTTCTTGGAAAAGTCCTCCTAATATCATTACATGATAGCTTATGAATACCAGTCTGTGTGGATGCTGTGATGCTTTCGTATGATCCAGTTTGGAAGACAATCTCTATCTGCAATTGGGATTTCCTGTGGAAGGGCGTTAGGAGAACAGTAACTACAGGCAGATGGCTTCTTACCCAACACTCGCTGGTATCACAGCACAATGGGGACTCAGCAGTGAAAACGTTACCTCTTGCATGTTTGGGCAACTAAGCAGTTAAACAGATTTCCTTGAGAGATAAAAGGAAGCTTCTTAACATTTTAGCAATCTTTCATAAGGGATAATACTTAAGGAATTTTAAATGCCAAAGAATAATTGCTATATATTCTCCCTTGTTGCTATTTTGACAAAATAAATACAGTAGGTTTTTTTTATACCAGCTCAATAAGAGATGATGGCTCTTTGCACAACCTTTGCCAATTAGATCCTTTCCTGCAACAATCAATAAGGTGTTTTATTGTAGTGTTGTTGACAAATTGACTGGATGCAGGGTTTCTGTAGTATCTGCGTATCCATTTTATAAACAGAGTGGTTCTATATTCTTCTAGTGACTGAATCATTCAAACTTTGCCAAAATTGATATGTAGCTGTGTATTGCAGCATGCTCCAACATCTTCATCCTGACTGGGAACTTCATTAGAGCATGTCTTGTCTCCCTTTCTGCTGTTATACCCCATTTTCTTTCACTGTACATCTGCATGCCCAGGGAGCAATGGGGTTAGCACACACTGGAGTTTTTTGCTGCAGCTGGATCAGGACGTATCTGGGTAGTATACACAAGAATATCTGGACCTAAAAGTTTGGATCTTTTCAGAGTTTCCTCAGTGTAGAAATCATGGGTGTTAGTCAAGGGCCTGACACTGGATTCTAGCAGATACTGAGGCTTTTCGTTGGGACTCTACTGAGCTATCCTTTTCAATCCTGTATCATGAGTAAAACCTCCATTAGGAATGCCTGGAGACAGCACTGTAGAGCTATAATTTCAATACAGGTGCACTGTTTTCACCCTCCAGGTCTCACAAAATGTGCATATTTTTGCTAACAGTGTAACTAGTTGATCTATAAGTGATTTCAGAATTCTTGGGTATGACACCTAGACATGATGACTCTTACGCTTTTAAAATGATGATTACTCAGATTTGTTTTATAGCTACTCTTCAGTCTGAAAGAATGGGGGGGTTCCACTTTTTTAAAAGATTAGGTCAAGGATAGCTATCTTCCCACCACGTTCTCCAGTTTGGAACTGAAGTAGAGAAGACAACATTCCCCTTCCTAGGACTGCCAAAATCTTCTTTGATTATTCCCTTTATCCTCCGGTGATACAGGAAATGCACAGGTCTGTTTAGGGGCATACCAACCCTGATAATTCGTTTCTTATCCTCTGTCTGATGTAGTTTACTATGCCTGAGGCTGTTTTCGGTAGTTTGTTTTGAAGTGGGACCCCAGAATTCAAAAGGGGACTGCACTTCGATTTAGCTATCGCTGGACATTAATTATGTAGCCACATTGGGGTTTAGGGAAATTGCTTTCCTGGTATCCAAAGGTATGTACTTGCTTCAGTGTCTCTGTGGTTTTCTTCAGCACTAGCTAGTGCTGACATAAAGGTTCTGCCTTCACTATTCTGTTGTTTGATCATTTTTATTAGTTTTATCACTTTAGGGAAGTCTACTACTTCACATATAGAGTGATTAGCATATAGCTAAATGATAGCTACTGTACAAAACAAAACACACCAAGTAGATTTAAGTATATTTTGGTGGGGTTTTTTTAATAACAGCTAGACTGAAAAAATCTTTCAAAAGCAATAAAAATAAATAAGGGGATACTGAAGCAGTATAGGTGGTTCAATCATCTTTTAAATTGCAACTTTAATGTGAAGAGCATGAAAGAAAACAACTAATTTGAAAGGGTTTGCTTTGCAAAGCAACATTTCATAACCGTGCATTTAATCTGAGCTATTTTACTTCAAATGTTTATTTAATCTTTCTGTTAATGATAAATGTACACAAAGAAATGTAACGATTCTGGACTTTTTTCCTTCAGAAAGTCAAACAAATGAGTTCAGCATTGTGCCAAGAAACAAATTAATACTTACTACTAAATAGAAAAATCATGTTTTCATTTCACTACAGTTAATGATAAAAGGAGTCTTTGTCCTTTATTTTAGTCTGCTGGATAACTCTTAGTTTAAAGGTAAAATCCATGTTTTGAGCATCAATATGCTTTGTGTGTTTTCAAGAGGTCACCTTTGGTGATGGTACTTCTTGGATCAACTTCAGTAATACAGCCTGTTCTCCAGGGAAGTTCTGTGTTAATATTGTACTGATAGGGTCATCCTGTTGTGCTTTGTTTACATACTATTGTATTGATCCTTTGATCAAGATATTATTGCTTCTGTTATTCTTCAGAACTAACATAATTGAGTCTCTTGGTTTTTTATTTCTGGCGTTCTCAGTGGTCCAACTTTTATCAGCTCACTTGGCTCATCCCTCCCCAGCACAGTTCTAATTAGCCACTTCCACCAAAGAAGCTCTAATCAGAGATCAGGGCTAGTGATTTATCAACCCTGGCCCAGTGGATTGGACCTTTCTGGAAGGGTGCCAGTGACTGAACTCTAGGATTTCACTATAACCTTCCAAGGCAAATACCTTTGAGCAGGTACCCTTCTCAACTCAGACAGGGATGATATGACAATGCTCATTGTGGCATTTAGGTACAGTCCAAAATCCAGAAGGTAAAACCAAAAGTTTTAATGCCAAGGCAGCTCGGGGATAGCACTCTTGACTCTACGGATCTTGAGCACCTTTCACTGGCAGTGTAAAGCAGCATAAAAGCTGACTGCAATAATGGTGGGGTTGAGTTGGGTCCTGGCACAGCCCATAATTTAGGAGGCAAAAAGATGGTTTTAATGCAGTCTTTGCCCTCTTGCACATAGCTACATTTTTGACTTGTACATCAGAAAAGCCAGCACTTTCTCTATTGAACAAAGCAATGTGTCCAGCTGCTCAGGTATTTTATGACAGTGGCTGGCTATTTCCAGAGGCAGAGCACAGTAAAGAGCTGTTTGATTTTGCTTTTTAAACAGACATGCAAAATATATTACATTGCTATAGTAAGCAGTACCTATGTTATTTTAACCAGTGTTTAATCTAGATTAAAGTAATCAAGATAATAGCGTGAAAAACAGTCTATAATAAAGCATTACCTATTTCAAAATGCTATCTCTGTATGCTCTAGAATATGTTTCATTGACAATGCATTTATAAAATAAGAATTAAAATTAAGATTAAAAAATCTTACATCATACATTTCAAATAGAGGGTACACAGAACTTTGCAGAAAAAAAAATTTCAAAATCCATTCTTGCTAATTGAGGTGGCAGAACTATCACCAAATCGTATTCAGGTTCCTACAGAAATTACCATTTTGTGTTCCACCTTTGACAAAGTGTTATCTGCTAAATTGGGAATGAATCTCTTTGGCTTTTTTCAGAATATGCACATCTTAATTACTCAAAAAATCAATGTGCGTTTTCCTTTTTTGCCCATGTCCCCCCAGTGAGTAAATAGTTTTTTGAGAGAAGATGTGTGATGTTTTCGAAGGGTAGACTGCAAATGGGTTTTCTTTCTACACAGGGCAGTGGTCAGCACTCAGAATTAAGATGTGCAATTTAATCTCTACTCAAAATGATGTAACTTCAAAGAATTTCAGACAGCCACTGCATTGCTTTTTAGTGTTTTCTGTTCTCTTACTTTAGAGATTTACTGAAACAGAGCCTGTCAGCAAGCTGGAAAAGCTTTCTAGCATCCAGCAGATGTGATACACAGCCTCTGAATGTTAGTGTTTCACAAGGACTGTTTCAGTCTCTCATCTTGTCAAAAGTCTGGATGCAGCCCCTGTCAGAACTGGTTGGACTACACAGTCAGACAACATAGGGATGATGTGCAATTGTTTCTATCCTGAAGAGGTGATTGCACCGCTGCCACAAGTAAGGGTTGGTGCTTGGATAACCTGTGTTTGAGGAACAATTTGGTTCATAGAATGTAAGCAAGGCAGAAGTGATGCCAGAAGACAGATAAAAGCCTTTTGAAGGTGTCACAACCCTATATTCATGCTTCTTTCTTTGAAGATCCCACATCCCTACAATCTCTCCAACATGTATTTTAGAACAATCTTTGGATTGCACAATAACACTAACTTTGGATAAACAAACTTTCTATTATCTAAGCCAGGTTGTTAACTCATACTGCAAGCCTAATTTACTCACTGCAAGCTCAGGGCTGGACTACAGCATTTAAAGTAACTGGGCACTGATGTTCAAGGACACTTACAGACATGTGGGCACAACTGATAAGGTCTCCACACACTAAACTGGCTACTTTGGAAATAGGAGGAAGTTCCTGGAACAAGTTTATGTTCTTTATCTTCAAGTCTTTCCCAGACTTCATGTTGGTAAAATCACAGTTAATAACTACTTGATTCCTGGTCAGAAAAAAAAAAAAAATCCATCCTGCAGGAGTTGCTTGATTGCAGTCTTTGCCCCATAAGTTCCAGTACCTGACACACATTGCCACCTAGTGCTCCATGTTTTCTCTCTAGCAAAAGCTAAGAAAATTTGTGTTCCAAATACAAAACAAATAAAAGTTCTTGTCTGTAGTATGTGTTTCTTTGCTTGTGGTAGAACATGACAAATATTAGTTGCACTGGCTCTACCTTGGTTGCATGATCAGTACTTTCCATGAAACACCCCAACCATTTAGTTTGGGGATAGGCCCTGAACTTGCAGTCTTTCCTTGGTTTTCCATCTATGGAAACCATTGCATGGAGAAGTGGAGGCATGATCTATGATTAACTCTTAACAGCAAATCAGGATAAAATGATTTATACACTTGGAAGTGAGAAATTAGAAGCGTTCCGCTGTCCCACAGTTCAGACGTGGCCATTATCAATGGCTATGCTTACAGCCACTACTTAGTGAAGTGCTGGGTTGGGACACCACAGTGATGAATGCAGCATAAAAAAACGTATAGAATAACTCAGCAACACAAGCTTCTGGTGCTGTCTGGAAAATAGCTCAGGATATGTGTAGGATGCAACACTGTGTAACTAAGTTTCTGCATAGGAAATATGCCTTATGGGTTTTTTCTCCTTTTCTTCATGCCTCATTCCTATCCATCCATGGTGCCAAATGTTGCATGTTGGTTTTATAAATAGACAAATATTTCTTAATAAATATACTTAACAAATGGTCCTAGTAAATAACACACTTAAGTTTCTCCCATTTTGCACTGCCTGTGATTAACTCCAGTCATACTGGCTATGCCTGGCTACAGCGTTTTCTAAGGGACTGTCTGCCAGTTTAGTGCAGCACAGAGCAGTCAGATGAACTTTACCATTTCCAACCCCTCCCTGTTATTCTGTTTGGCCATGATAAAGGATATCTGCTCTTTTAAGGATAGTCTTTACTACTATTTAAGACCTGGTTCAGTATTCACAAGCCCCACTTTTTAAATGGAGCTAGGTAACTGTTGCTTCCAGCTATGTATTTGTGTGTGTACCTCACCCAGCTTCATATATATCACTAAGTCTGGTTCTTTGCATTGCCACACTAACACCTGAGATGGTATAACAGTAGGCAGGATTAGGAAGGTGAATGCATGACCAGGAAATGGTACAGGGTACGGTTTCACAGAATCATAGAATGTTAGGGGTTGGAAGGGACCTCTGGAAATCATCAAGTCCAACCCTCCTGCCAACTCAGGAATACCCAGGGCAGGCCACACAGGAACATATCCAGGTGGATTTTGAAAGTCTCCAGAGAAGGAGACTCCACAACCTCTCTGGGCAGCCTGTTCCAGGCTCTGTCACCCTCACAGGAAAGTTTTTCCTCAAGTTGAGGTGGAACTTCCTGTGTTGTGCAGCGCCCAAAGACTCAACCACTTGGGATCGGTGTTGATATTTAACATACCTGCCACTTCTTTTGGAAGGTGAAATTGAAATGCTGTTCAAGTTTTGTCCACTTTTTGTCCACTAAGACAAGGTCTTGTCAAGCCGATTGCCAGACGTGTCTGCACTTCAGGACACATGCTAGCAGAGGGGCCACAACATCAGTTTCCCCAGCCACCAGCTGCAATACAACTTCTCCGTTGCACGGAAGGCACCAGATTTGAAGTTTGGCCAGTCCCACACTGCTGTCATGGGACAGCAGAAAAACTGTGGCTCTGGGTTGCAGAGGTGTGAGGTACAGAACTTCAGTGCAGAGGGAGTACTGGGAGAGAGACCAACATATGTAACTCTACTTGTGTGTGAGAGCCTATACAAAGAGATGCTAAAAACCAGATGCTGTCTGAAGAACATCTGTGAGAGGTAGGTTTCCTTCATAGGAAGCTACATTTGAAGAAGAGCTTTGGCTTCTCCACCACCTTGGCATGCTCCATCCTCAAACCACCACCTCTTCACGTAGTGAGCATGGCTCCTCTTTTTGCTACAGACCTGGCTGAGAAAGCCTGGCTAGTATGTGCATCAGCATCACCATAAATGTTCCCTTAGGAAGCACATCAAGAGGAAGCTAATGTGAAGAGATGGGCCTCACCATCATCTGTTCAGAACTGGCAAAGATCTCTGGTCATCCTAATCTCTTGAGGATTGAGTCCCACAGCCAAAGGGCAGTGATGCAAAAGGGCTGACCTTGCTGCACTTGAGAAGCTCCTCACTCCAGGGCTTGTTAGCGCCAGCCTCCCTGGGGAGCTGAGCTGTCTCACTTGGTCATAGCATGGGGGCAGGAGATAGATGATCTTACAGAGATTCTTCCCTTCCCTGATGGCATGTATTTTGTATTTCACTAATCCTGGGGCCTCCCAACACCCCAGAGCTCCTGAGTGTCACAGCTTCTGTCATTTGCTCAGAGCAACACCTGCATGGGGTTTTAAACCATGAAGGAGCACTTTTCCCTTTGACCTTCCACCTTTAAAGCACCAGCCCAGCACTATCCTTGCTCCGTGCTAACTCCAGAGGTGCACCTAGGAACCACTTGGGCCAATGCTATTGGCCCCAAATCATGTCCTGCCACTGCCTAATTCATCAATACAGCTACAGGCTGCAGGTAGTTCACAGAAGTGATGGAGCAGTTGATAACTTCAGCCACTTTCACGTACTTCTAAGACTCAGGTCTGGTACACCCTGGTCATGTGACTGCTGGAGTATAGCTCTTGACTCCTCATTGGTTTTATACCATGGCCGCTGGAGACGAGGAGGTCTGAAAGAGGTCTAGACCAGGAGGTGTGGAGACCGCAGGACTAGAAAAGAGTTTGTTCACACCAACATTGTCACTGAAAAACTGTTCACTCGCTTACTCTTACACACCCTGTGACAATTTCTTCAACTTTCTGTGAAAAGTTTGAAAGCTTATTTTCTGGTCATATCTCAAGAAAATAACTTATAGTAAAATTCAACTAAAAGTTTTCAATTGCCGATAGTTCTAAGCCCAATTCAGTTCTCACTGAATTCAGAAGGAAAGACTCTTTCAAGTTTCACCTGTTTTTCTTAGTGAGTTTCTCTTGCCACTAGTGGACAGAATTCCAGAGTGCCCAGGACCTGATGCCCAGTCATGGTAGCATTTACCAGTCATGCTGTCTATGCATAACACCTGTAGGTTTGGGGCAGCATAAAATCAGATCAATAGCATTATTCCTAAAAATTTCGTATTAAATTAGGTTATGAAGCAAAGAGAATGTGTTTGAAGAATGCAAAGGCAGATTCTGGTTCTCATACCCTCCAGACACTTTTAAAAAATTTTATTTTAGTTTAAGAATAAAAATTCAGTGTGACTTGGCAAAAAAGAAAAGGAAAAATCCCAAGAATCCATTGTTTATTTCTGCTTTTGCTTTATCAGCCATTGAAGTGATTGTATTAGTATTAGTGACTCAGTGAGCAGAGCACAAGACTGAGACAGGAATTTGTGATAAAGTTGTAATCATGATGGGAGAGGACTAACAAATCTTTATCGACTACATATTAACTTTAGAAAAGTAAACAAAAAAAAACCCTTATAAGACACTTTCATTGCATGTGACACTAAATGTTGGTAGGAAAAGTGCAAAGTAGAGTTTATCCAGTTGAATGAACTCCCACAAAAATATTTACCACTGTAGGCTAAGACCATTCTGATATCCTGCCTGAAAACAGGAAAGGGTTGAAACTAAATATAAGTGATTCACAATGGGCCTAATTAGTGGATTAAATAAGTAAAGGAAATGCTGTTGTTGGTCCTAGAAAAAACCCAAACAAACCCAAAAGGGTGAGGTGGAGAATAACTGGCCAAAATATTCTAAGGGAAAGAAGGGCTCAGATCTCTGCTTCATTACAGTGATTCCTCTTCCATTTCATCCCCAAAACATGCCTCCACCAACAACACAGGGTTACTGCCTGCAGGAGTAAAGATCTCAAGCTGAGGAATTTGAGGTCCTGTGTTGCCTGTTCCTTTTCTTCTGTTTCATCTGTGTCTATGCTCTGCCAGCTCGCACCTATTCCTTCAGTGGATCTTAAAGGGTGGATTTGAACAAAAGGAAAGCGAAAACTTGCAGTCTCTGTGTACACAAACTGAGGTTTCTGGCAGGCAGACAGACAGAGCCTGTGGATCAGGTGAATAATTGATTAGCTGGATGGAAAGAGGAAAGTAAAAGCCTTTTGGATCATAGAAGAAGCAGATTTTATTTTTCCCTCACTTCTGTTCTATTAAGAAACAGGGTAATTACAATTCTGTTTTGGATGTGGTAATAAATACTTCTGTTTCCGTCTTAATCTGGTTTCAGTTAAGGGTGATTTCTAGGTAACTGTCCTTATGAGTTTGGTGATATTTAAACCATGAACATTGAGATATGTTAGCAGTCTTTAGTTTTTCACTATCTTGATGGTGACATCCACAGGGTAACAGAAGTCTCCACATAAGTTTGTCATCTACATAGACCAGTCTGTCAATAAAAATCTGGAAAGCCTTCTAGCCCCTAGCAAAGTAATGCCAGCTATAGCTTACTGCACTGCAGGGCTCAGGGAGGTTTTGGTACTGTTTGAAACACAGCAAGCATAAGCATACACAAGCAAAGCAACACAGGCTGGTTTATCTTAATAAGGTATACAACATGTTTGACCCATAAGCAGCGTAATTTAATTCTAGGACTGCAGCACAACTAGGAGTGTGCTAAGGAGAAGCTTGCATTGTGCAGGAGTCTGCAAAACATCATCTCTCTGAACACCTTAATTAATTGTTAGTTATACTCTGCAGCAAGACCTTTGTATTACAAGTGCAAACTATTGTTAGTGGGGAGCAAAGATGTTCTTGCCAAAGTAGCATTTCCAACGGAATGAGTGTCTCTGGAGTCAGTTGCCAAAGAGCACAACTATACTGGAAGTGGAAGAACATTTGAGGTTTTGGCAGCCCTAGGGTATAGTTCTTCCTATATATTGATTTGAGGAAGCCATTCCATATTTTAATTACAGAAGTAATGAAACAGCACTGGGAAACCACCAAGTACATATTGTTATGTGTGTAACTACTAAATATTAATTTCAGTTATGAGCATTGGTTGCCACAAGATGTAAACTAGTATCTGAGTCCTTGCTATGTTGTTCTTTTCAAAAGGAGAATCTAGTGACGGGTTTTGTCTTATTTTTTGTACTGTTTGTTGGTTTGGGTTATTTTTTACAGAATAGTGTTGTTTCTGAGCACTTGGGAATGAATTATAAATTGACAGTTTCCTTGTTCATAATTTGCAGAGAGTGTCTCATTTGTGAGCTGCACATGGGAATTGAGATGAGAACTTGCATAAGAACACAAGAAAAGTAATTCCCATCAGATTAAGGGTCTGCTTAGCCCAGTATCCTGCCTCTAAATCAGAGTCTGGGTGTCTCTTACCACTGCTAGGAAAATGTCTGAGTCTCCCTGGGAGCACAAGCAGCTCCACATCAGTGGCCTAAACTTTGAAACAATGGATGAGAGCCCCTGAAACCTCTTTGAGCAGTGGCGTGCTCTGACTGACTGTACCTTGCTGGATCTCTTAGTGAAGCACTTGCCCACTTTCCCCTTGAATCTCCATAAATGCTTTGCCTCCTTAGCACCTAACCCCCAAACTTTCCCTCTCACTCCTTCCTGGGAGACTGCCCTTGCTTGCATGTTGCCTGTGGTCTCCTTCTATAGACAACACAGATAGGCTTGTGAGATTCATTTAAAGTGAGCTAACTAGCCCTTTAGAGAAGTTACGGCTCCATTGCCTATAGAGGGGACCAGGACAAATGCTTACAAATAGGGAAGATGAGTCTGGACTTTGGACTCTCCATCTCTTGGCCTCCATACTGAAGTTCCCTGAAGTCCTTGCGCAGCAGATCTAAGGAAAAGTAAGTATAGCTCACCACGCTGTAGGAAATTAATGACACAAAAGCAGATCACCTCTCTCCAAATCATTTGCTATTCTTTTCCTTGAACAAACATAAATACAGGAGAGAGGAAGACTAGCTGGAGCTTAGGCTACTATATTTACTGTGGTAGATAGCCCTGGCCAAAACAGTTGTCACAGCTTTGGAGTCAATAGGGATATTGTCTTTCCTTCTCACTACCAGACTGTTACATAAAGAAAATGATTTTTAACAGCTTCAGGCTTAGCACTTTCAGTAGCCATTCTGATGTTAATTTTTTCTCGTTTATTAGGTTTTGTGTGCAGACATTCAAAATAAAATCTGCATCATCTTCTCCTAAGACAACTTTGGTGTTTACTTTTCTTAGATCAATTTTCTCAAGTTTTATTCAATATCTCAGCTGGCTGGCATTTCACTGGGAGGTATTAATGCTAGGGCTAATCAAAAAAATCACAGCTCTCTAGCCCTGAGGAGGAAAGATTTATGGTAAAGGCATGCTCTTGGAGAGCCTTTACTAGCATTTGATGAGCAGTCTAGGTAAACATACAGTGCTATTGCAAAGTAAGAATGTTTATGGTAATACTGGTTTGCAGACTTTGCGATCTAAAGTCACTATGCTAAAATGATGGTCAAGAGAATTGTAGTCGAGTGATGGTCAAAAGAATTGTAGTTGCAGCCCTCTTTTTTGTTTTTGTGGTAGAGATAAGTTCTGACAGATCTTTGAACTTAGGTACTTTTGCCTAAGGTGTTAAATATCTGAGGTTTTTAAAATTTCACACTAGACCTGAGCCCCCATGCAGATGTCGATCTGGTGGGGAAATAAAACCACCACTTTCTGTATTTCAGCAACAGGTTCTTATTCCTAAATTAATGTCTTACAATTTTCTCCATACTGCCAGTAGCAGTCTAGTTCTGCAAGGACCACACACCAAAGTATGCAGAGTTCCCAAACACGTGTTTTTAGCCCTGCTTGCAATATACCTTGTCATAAACCTTTGCAAGATTAGATACTTTGCCTGTGTTCACGGCCTCCTTGAAAACATTTGCCTGGCTTATGTTATTGCAGCCTATTCCTTATGCTTTAAACTTGGGAGTAAAAAATGGTCTGTATCACTAAAATCTGTAATTGAATGGAAATGGAAAAAAGAGCTGAAACTAATGACCTAGACTGGTGCTAATTATATAAGAATGTGTAACATTTCCTAAGTATTCAGACCTTTGCAAGGGTGCAGTTATAAAGAGGGGCTATTCCTAATGAAGGATGGCATTGAAAGGTCAGCTGTCAAAACCAGTCAAAGTTCTCTGTTGCGGGTGCATTTAACCACCAAGAAAGTTGTCTCTCTCAGGCATCAAGTCGGGGTCACTGTAGCACACTATAAATCTCTAGAACAAGGGGCAGGGTTGCAGTTTGTGCAAAACTTTAATAAGGATTATTGAAAAGCCCGACTTGCTCCTAAGAAGATACTTAACTTTTGGCACAAATTCTACATGTGTTATTTATTTGTACACTGTCTCAGTGAGGACTTGTTTTGCTGAAAGTTGTACATACTGCTTGTAATATGAAATAATGAATCCAGAGAGGATGCTTCCTTTCTCTTTCAATGACTAACGGTGAGAACAAGGTAGCCAGATTCCTCTCACTTGGCTCGGTTCATCTTACTACCACAACTAGCGTAACAGAAGTGACAGATACTGCTCTCTTCTTTCTGACATCCAAAATGCCTGTAATATCTTCTCTATAGCTGAGAAATGTTATAAATTGAGCTAGAGGCTTTGTTACTTCAGGAAAGTTTTTAGCTAAAGAACAAGAACTCGGCTTCACTTTTCTGTAATGTGACTCCCTTTCTTCACAGAATATTATTTGATAAAGTTGCCTCCTTAGGGTCACCTTAGAGAGATAGGAGCACAAAGGATCTTATTACATGCAGATTGCCCTTATCAGTTTGAGAACAATACAAAATCACTGCATAACGAGTTATGCACAATGCTCAATTTAGCAGCTATCTTCACAAATAAATTATGCGGTTTCTCATGTGAATATGTCTGAAACATTGGTTACGAAGGACCTCATTACCAAATCAGAACTATAGTACAAACAATGTCAATTTTAACAGTATCAGGCAAGAGCACAGTTACTATATGGTGTGGTTAGGGTAGAATCCTGTGTTGTCATTTCTGCAGTGCTGAGGTGAAGATAAGAGGTCAGTCATTCTCAACCTCCAGCTACAGTTTAACTCTCTTTCACTTGTGATTCAATTGTTTGTGGGGCCTGCCCTAAAATGAATCAGTGAAATTATGTGGGATTTTGATTTTCTAAACCAGATGATTTCACAGATCTGCTGTAATACTGTAACATGGGACTGCACTCTCACAAGACTCAAAATGTGTTCATTCACTCCAGTCCTTTCAGCAACCTTGCTCTTAAAATTCCTGGATTCTATAACCACCTATCTGCTGTTTAGTCCCCACTTCTTCCCCATGGATTGATGACAACCCTCTACAGACTCCAGATTAGCTGCTCGTCTTTGCTCATCCAAATGAGAATTACCTTCTAACAAGAAACCAGTTTCCTAGGAAAGCATACACTTTTCTGGCAATTATTGCCTTGTCTTTTCAGATACTTGCCTCAAAGCTGTTACATTACCAGCTATGTGTGAACGGTACAATACATATATCCCTGCTAATCACATCTTTAATTCTTTAGTTCATTCGAGTATTCCTCAGGATTGAGGATTTCTGGAAAACACAGAGCTTCAAAATCCTCATTCAGCTCTAAACTCCATCCTACAGGAGTGATTAAAAGTACAAAATATTATTTGCAAATATGTTTTGGTTTAATATTAATATGAAGATATTAAGTAATAATATTAAAACAGTGAATACAGTTTTATATAATTACTATTAAAATATTAATCTAAGATTATAATAAGATTAAGATTAATCTACCTGTATAGCAAGTCCTAGAGGTGGAAATCAATGCAAATTGAACTAAGCGGGTTTATTTTGTTCAAAACAACCTGCTATCCTTTGGAATCTCTGGCATAATTACCAACTATCCCAGCTGCACTGACTGAACTAAGTTCACCCTAAGCCAATCCTGTGTTACAAACTCAGTGCCAGTCTTCATTTTGCTTAGCTTGTTTAACATCTGGGTCTGTTTTGCAGGTCTGGTATTAATGAAATCACAGGAGTCTATTCAAGAGTGACACAGCATCCCAGGCAAACAGCGAACACGGCTGAAAATAAGAACAAACACTCTGGATTTCTGAGCATTTTACTTAAACCTAAAATCCTCACTGGTGAAGGAAAAGAGAGTCTCTATAGTGCCCAGGATGCATGTTCACCCAGCAGGCATGGTGATCAGTGCCTGAAATGACCTGGATCACCCTGGAGAACAGAAGCCCTAAAATCTCAAGTTTCCATAAAAAGCTTAATTAAAAAACTCTAGTTAACCAAAAAGCTTAATTAGTTCATTTTGCTAATGGTTTGTTTTGAGGAAAATAGTTTACAAAGTGCTCCCACCGGCAGTTCAGTTGGCATGTGGATAGGTAATCCCGGCAACCTTCACTGGGCATTTTTTCAAGCAGCTGAGGCCAGTGGTCCTTTACCTAGTACAGCTGTGGCTGCCTGCCTGCTATCAAGGCAAAACAAAACAAAATCAGATTTGTTTTTTCTCCAGCCCCTGAGATCCTAAGTATTTGCCAGCTCTCAAGTCAAAGGGGTAAGGTCAGACTCGCTTGTTACATATACAGCAGCTAGTGCTGCATGACTGGCCTCAGAAGTACAGCTACAAGTTGACAAGAAGAGGGAAACCAAAAAAAAAAAAAAAAAAAAAAAAAAAAAAAAAAAAAAAAAAAAAAAAAAACAAAAAAAAAACCCACAAACATACATTTTAAATTTTT
>JAAGNO010005778.1:0-36591 GCA_033439905.1 Ceryle rudis | reverse complement strand
TGGAATGGCCTGCCGGGGGAGGTGGTGGAGTCGCCATCCCTTGCGGTGTTTAAGGAAAGATTGGATGTGGCACTTAGCGACATGCTCTAGCCAGGTGGTGTGGTGTCAGGTCTCAGGATGGACTTGATGATCTTGGAGGTCTATTCCAGCCTCTATGATAATTCTGTGTAATTCTGTGTGTAAAGAAGGACCTGGGTGTCCTGGAGGACAAGTTAACCATAATCCAGCGGTGTGCTCTTGTAGCCAAGAAGGCAAATGGTATTCTGGGGTACATTAAGAGTGTAATTATCAGGTGAATGGAGGTTCTCCTCCCCCTCTCTTCTGCCCTGATGAGGCCACACCTGGAGTACTGTGTCCAGTTCTGGTCTCACCAGTTCAAAAGCAACAGGGAACTCCTGGAGAGAGTCCAACAGAGAGCTACAAAAGTAATTAGGAAAATGGAACATCTCTCATGAGGAAAGGCTGATATACAGGGGTCTGTTTAGCCTGGAGAAGACTGAGAGGGGACCTTATCAATGCTTATAAAAATATCTGAAGGGTGGGTGTCAAGATTATGGGGCCAGTTTCTTTTCATTGGTGCCCAGCAGCAGGACAACGGGCAACAGGCACAAACTAGAACATAGGAAGTTCTGGTTGAACATAAAGGAAAACTTCTTTCCTTTGAGGGTGACACAGCACTGGAACAGGATGCCCAGAGAGGCCATGGAATCTCCTTCTCTGGAGATATTAAAAACTGACCTCTATGTCTTCCTTAGCAAACGAACAGCTAAGGACAAGGCAGAGTTGTCTGTGAGTTTGCAGTACAGAGCTATACCACAACAACTGTCCATCTCTGTGCTTCAACACCTGGTAGTAGAGGCAGCTGATTACACTATCCTTAATGTCAACCTATCTTCAGTCTGTGCTGAAAGTAGATTATTTGAAATAGGATATAGTTGTTTAAAAATGTAAATTAATGTTCTAGACTTACTGCAGAATTGCAACTTGCAAGGACTTATGGGAAGATTCCATTTCTAAGGAATTATACTCATTTAAATGCCTCTTTGTATTTATAGATTGGCAAAAACCAGATGTTTGTTTCTCCGATTCCTTCCACCTAAGGATATTACAGATCTTTACAAACTTGAATAAATCCTCACTGCCCTATGTGAGGTAAATAAATACTATTAGCCTCATTTAATGATAGACAAACTGAGACTTTGGGAAGACTAATGAATGAATGGGGTGTTGGTGAAATTAGAGGCTATATCACATTTTTCTACCTTAGTATACTTCTATCACTGTTATTTGTTGAGTATTTAATGATAAAATTTGGAGCAGCAACGCAGAAGTTTGATAGCTGATGGAAAGATGAATTCTAAGTGCTTAAAATATCCAGAAATGAACTATAGGAAAATCCATAGAGATCTGCAAGAACAGTATTAGTTCATAACTATCTCCAGATAAAAATGTGCTATCAGAAAAAAAGAGATAAGAAAGCTGTCCAGGTTGATTTAAATTTCAAAACTGACTAAACAGAATGTCTTTAGTTTGAGGCATTTTGAAGAGGCTGGTTTTCAGAAAGATGTTGATCTCTTAGTGCCCTTAAAGGTATGAGACACTCAGACAGAGAAGCACTCTTAATTCCTAGATAACTTCTTCTATTTCATCTTTAAGGTCTTTGGATCAAACAATGCCTGATTCATATAATGTTTACACAGTGCCTGCCTCAGTGAAGTAGCTGTACCGAAATAAATAATACATCATAAAATTTTGCCATTGATCAGCATATCAAATCCTTCTAAAATACATAAAAGTGCCTTGTATAGAAAATGAAATTAAAACATTATTTAAAAAGCAATAGTATTAAAATAATTGTAAAGTGTAATAATAAATATTGTACCTTATAATTGTCAATATTAATACACAGTAACATTTGTAATTCCCAGCTCTGACAATAATATTTATAATCAGAAGCTTCTGGCAAAAAAAGAAAGCATAACACTTTATTTTGAAGGGCATGTTTTTAATTGGCCTATATAATTGTCTTCTTTTCCGCTAACATTGTTATTTAAAATTCATATGATTTTATCAGTTTCAGTTCCATCAGAGCATGAGCATTTTACAATCATACATGAAATATTAACCTGCAAGCAATGCCGTATCAACACAACCCTTTGTACTGTTTGAAGAATAAATTATTAATATTAAAACATAGAAAGAAGAAATAATGAGCTTAAGAGAGTAAACTGCCATTTTATTGTGGCATTGACTTTTTAGGCAAAAAGTATATTTTTACTGCTTGTTATTAATTCTATTTCAGAGAATTTAGCTTATATTTAAAATAGAAACCCTTCTTTCTACCTATTCTTTGCTTTTTTTTTTTTCTTTTTTCTTTTTACATTTTTTTCCCCTCATTTAGTGTTAGAACTCTAGCCTTCTGTTGAGACAGATAACCTTTTTTTCATGAGATAAGATTAAAGTCACTTTCTTCACACTTGGAAGACCTCTATGCTTACAGATCACTGTGGCTGTAAATTCACCTAGAATCTAGCTGAGAAACTATGGAACAGATTTGTTCTCTAGTGAATTTCATAAACCAATTAGGTAGTGAATAAATATCAGAGTGACATTAGGTTCAATAATGGAGAAAAGAGATTATGAGTAAATATTTTTAGCATCTTCCACATAGGTAGTTAATGCTGGTGCAAGTCTTTTTTTCACAGTTAAAAATTGCATGGTTGTGAGTAGTGGATGAAGTTTTTATTTATTTACAACTATAATTTATGCTGCAGCATGGAATGCTTAGTACTTTGGGATTTAATTTTTTTTTTTTATATACATATTTAAAGTATTGGGCTTTTTAACATTGTGTAGCCATTTGCTTTTAAATACAAACTGAACTCTGAAATGTTGTGGTTCATAACTTCATGTGAAAGTTCTTAGCATTTTCAGAGTGGCCCCTTCAGAGTTCTTCTCATCCTTGATCACTTAAACCTATGATAGGATCAGTAGATTCTGAATATATTATTTTTTTTCCACTCTTTACAAAAAAAAGGTTTTAAAAACCCTAGCATTTCACAACAAATTCTGCACATTTATATTTTCCAGTGCTTAGGATTCTGCAAGCCCAATAGGCATCTTCAGGCTTTTCACAGATCAAGAGAAAAAATGTTGAAAATCAGTTTGTACATGGCTCTCGGTGTTATGTCAGAGCCATCTTCTAGCATGGGAAGCTAGATTTTTACAATGGTCCTGGCACTAACTCATAACCCAGCTGTAATACTTTTTTCATGTTTCTTATAGCAGGCAGAAGAGTGGGAAAATGCTGTGATTAATGCTCTGTTATTGCATCACCATAATTTCAACACAGTTGTAAGGAATTATGAACGTTAATGTTTTGTTTTGTTTTTATAACAAGCATGTCCTTCTGCAGTGAACATGTGCACTGCAAGGGCATCAGACGATTAGAGTATGTCCAGAGGAGGTTTATCTTGGAGAATAGAAGGCTGGGTGGTGAACTCATTGCAGTTTGCAACTTCCTCAAGGAGAGCAGCATAGGGAGGGGTGCTGATCTCCTCTCTCTGGTAACCAGCAATAGAAGACAAGGAAATGGAATGAAGCTGCTTCAGGGGAAGTTCAGACTGGACATTAGGAAAAGGTTTTTCACTGAAAAGTTGGTTGGTCACTGGAAAAAGCTCCCCAGGGAAGGGTCATGGCACCAACCTTGTCAAAGTTCAAGGTAGTCCTGTGAGGAGCAGGGAGTTAGAATTAATGACAGTTATGGGTCCCTTTCAAGTCAAGATAGTCTATGATTCACTGTCCTAGGACTACTTATTTATGTCTGTGTTGTCAGTCAAGAATATCCAGAAAAATTTAGAAGGCATTTACTCATTATCCATCATTAACACAGAAATATAAAAAAATATCAATTCATAATAATGAAAAGTAATTTTATTAAGCTAATAAAAGGGTGCTTATGAAATAAAATTATTAGTATATTTCTAAACATCATTTTAGAAAATGGACAAATGCCTCAGCACCAAATAGTAACCCTACTTTATAATCAGAAGAAACAGTGTATGCAGGTGAGGGTTGAAAAACATACAGAACCTGAATCCCAGAAATATAACATTAATTTGACTCAAAGAAAAATCAAAATAAAGGAAAAAAAAAGAAAAAAAAAAAAAAAGAGAGAGAGAAACAAATCATGAAACAAAACATGACAAATATATAGTTTTTGTAGTGGTAGTGGTCCTGATAAGAGCTTGTGTGGGGAGGGTAGTTACAGAGAAAAATAGCAGCACAAAAATCTTAATTGTTAGAAGTGGACCCAATCTTTTTGAATTCAAAGAAGCTCTAATACTTTCTGTAAACAAAGGAATGTTCCTATAAATATCTGATAACAAAGGACTGAAAGTGCTCACAGGATGGGCAAAGCACTGTTAATGTGTTATCAGATTTTCATCCGCAGCTTTGCCAGAGAAAACAAGAATTCCTAAGGTTTATAAAATATCTGCAATTTCACATTTTAGCCACAATTATATGACAGTTTGTGAAGTTCCTAGTGAGTATAGACAAAGCTGAGAAGTATATATTGACTCAATGCAAATGTGCTTTCAAGCCAGGGTGAAAGTTCATAGGAGAAAGGGGTTGTTAAGGATCCAAGCATAAGGAAGCAGAAGTAAGCTATCTGTATGTTAGCCTAGCCTAACTCCATAAAATATGACACATACTTTCTGCAGTTAAAGCCCTCCTGGATCATGGGATTTTGAAATCTAGAATCAAGAAGTCAAAATTGGAATTTTAATAATTTAGGAGCAAATCCAATCACAGAATAACAGAATGGTAGGGGTTGGAAGGGACCTGTGGAGATCATCGAGTCCAACCCCCCTGCCAGAGTGGGATCACCTAGGGCAGGCCACACAGGAACAGATCCAGGTGGGTTTTGAAAGTCTCTAGAGAGAGACACTCTAGGGGCATTAGGTCATGGTCTCTGGGTTCTTACTTGGACATACTGGTTAACATGCATGACCCTACAGAGTGGATGCTATAAGCATGAGGCTCACTAGGTCAGCAAATAGCAGTAAAAATGGAAAATGGGAAATGAAAAGGATCATAAAGTCACTTGCTTCAGTAAGTCTTAGGCCTATTTGGCAAACAGTAATATAATGGAAGAAAGATAGAGTAGCAAATCTTAATAGTAGTAAATCTCTAAATTGCCTACCTTTTAAAACCTATTAAAACTTTAACTTAATATGATTCAATCATTGTAGAGAAAGTTTTATTTGTCCTCAAGGAAATGTTCAAAATGTGTGGATTTAAGAAAATCTGAAATCTTCAAAGCCAGGGGTGACGGTTCTTTACATCATTTTTTCTACAAACAAACATATTCTGTTCCATGGGGTTTTTTTTGCTAAAATTTCACTGTACAGAAAGCAATCTCATCAGTGAAGACAAAAGCAATTTTCGAACTGAATACTACAAATTTGTATTTGCTCCATCTGCAGGCTTTCAAAATATATTCACAAGGACTTCAAGATTGAAGAACACCTGTTAGACTTGCAAGATGTACATGTAATTTTATATACCAACAGACTCATTTAATCAACCTCATTATCAGCACACAGATGATCATCCATCAAAATATTCTTTACTGTCTAACATTGCACTGTGTGCAATCCTGTAGATCCTTAGCATGATGTATTCTCCTTGAGATGGCATTCCTGGTGATAACTCTTCTCTAGCTATAATAATTTGCAGAAAGCTACAGTCTGTTACTTATTTTGCAAAGCAGTAATATGGCTAAAAAAAATGGAAAGGATAGTTTATTTCAATTTTATACTGGTTTTATATAACAGGAAATAGCCATTAATAGTTTCCAGAGAAAGATACCTTTGGTGCACACTAAAATAGCTGCTGAGATACCTCTAGTACTTCAGGCTGACTTCACAGTACAGATGCAAATTCAGTCTTATTTGAGTCGCAGATTATTAAAATAACACAGCAGAATAGAAAGCTGATGCTGACTTGACATGGACTTGTGTCCTGGTTTGAGTGAGAAAAGAACCAATTATGTTCAGTGATTTGACTTTTCAGTTCAGTACTTCTAACCAACTGCCCTGTCTGATGTTAGCCGCCTGTTTTCCCAGGCAGTGTCTGCTGCTGGTAGTGATAACACCCCATGGTTAGAGTTACTGACAAGGGTTGGTGGGCAGAGCAAGGCCACTGCTGGATCTTGTGTGCCACATTGGGGGGTGCAGGAAAGTGAAAGGTCACACCTGCAGGGGGGAGTGGACAGGGCAGGTGACCCCAAACTGACCAGCGAGGGATTCCAGCCCATAGACGTCATATTCAGTATAAAGCTGAGGGATGTGGAGGGTTTACGGGTTTTGTTTGCTTTCTTGCTCGCTCACCCTCTTTCTGGGGGCTCCTGGGCTCTTCTTCCTTCTGGGACTGCTTTTCCAGCTTTGTTTGGCTTGGCTTAGCTCCTCTTTCGGTTCCTTCCTCGGAGCATCCAGGAGGACTCTGTCTGTTCTGCCTTCGATCCCAGTCAGGGTGTTCCTAAACCCAGTACCAGAATCCAGCTCATGAACACAGCTCCCATCTGCTGCGGGGCCCAGGCTGGGACCCCCCCGGTACCTGGTCTACAGCATCAGTGGTGACAGTGATGTGATTACCAGCAGGGGGATAGTGTTCCATAGTGGTTTTCACACAAATCATCAAATGTTCTTTCTTACATTTTGAATGTGTGTTTGCACTGGAAAGACGACGGACTAAAAGCATAATCTGAAACCTTCCCAATTTGCAGTAAAAATATAGGGTAAAAAAACATCAATTGACAACAATTCAGTACCTTTTCTACTGTATACTCTTCTCAACATCCTCTCCTGCAAACGATAGGATAAAATCATAGAGCATATAGTTCAGAAGTAATAAAAACACTGTAATAGGTAATGGGCTTAGTCATGTAAGGTGTTCTGCATGGGCTAGATTAATCAGAGAATTTGGGCATGCCTACTAAACCACCAATTGCACAAGGTGGCTTGGAAGTCTACATTTGTCACTTTGGTTGTTTTCTGAGATGTTTACAGTACCACAAGATTCAGAGAGGTAACATTTAGAAAGGGCAGAAGAAAGCAGAAAAAAAGGGCAGGAAACAAAAAAATTGATGTGAACTGTGCTAAATAACTTTCATTGTGCAGCTTTTCCAAATATAGTCTCAATTCCATACAGAAGGCTGTTTACATCTAGTAAGATGTTTGTCAGACTTGATCTCCCCTTGGGTAGCTATTCTGGGAAAGCTAATGAGAAGTAAATAAAACATGCTATTACAAATAGATGACCAAAACGCTTCTTTTTCACTGCTGAAAAGCAAATATAAAATAAGAATCACACCATGATGCAGCTTGCACTTTTGTAGATATAGAATTATTTTTTATTGTCTACAGCTTTTGTTGTCAAAGTATGACCTATGTGTCATTTGAATTCCTAGAACAAAGTTGTGGTTTTATTCATTTATTCTAGAAAAAATATCTGCCTTCTTCTAAACTTACACTTTTTATCATCTTTTATAAAAGATTTTGAGCAAATACAGTAAACTCATCATTTAATGTGATTCTAAATTGTAAATATAGGACATTAAAAATCATAATGATAGGCAATACAAGATTAGAAAGAGTAAATCCTGAACTATTTATAGGATGCTTTTTTCTTTTGTTTTTGAAACAGAGCAGCAGCTTTCCAGGGCAAATTTCAAGCTATATAGAGTACTCTGTTCAGTAGTTCTACAATGATACCATAGTCCTGAGTAAATATTGACAGCATAATGCAATATGTCTCAAGATAAGAGATTTTTTTATAACTACAGAAGAGCAGATTTGTTCATATCTTAGATCTGTTTGAAAAATTATACATTGAAGAAAATGTTCTCAAGTGACATTTAGCCAAGTTCAATTACATATTAATGTGGACAGTATTTTTACATGAACTTTGGGAGTCTTCTCAAATACAGTATCATCAAGACAACATTGTATTCCTAGCATGTTAGTGAGGATTGCAAGCATCATTCTTTGAAAAATACTGAGTGTTGATGCAGGTCTGTATAGCGGAAGAGACCAATATATAAATGATTTGAGAACTGTGTCACATTTAGTAGCATTTTTTGGTGTAAAGCATCATTAAAATAAGAAAAAAAAAAAATTACCATGTTGGAATGTATCTCTCACTTAAAATGGTGTTATAATTTCTACAATACATAACTGATATTAGATTGACTTTTAATCCTGTGAGGAAACCTTTTTCTCAAACACTTTTTTTCCTTTCACACTGTCACATTATAAAAGCAGAATTCAGGATTCTGTGGTATAATAACATTTGGTGGTTTTGAAATTATTCACTACCTGCATGAGCACAGTAGCAAATCAATTTTTCTTTAGGACATGAATATCACAGTATGCAAAATACAGTCCACAAGGTCTTCCATAGGATTCAGAAGTCATACTTACTTGCAACAGTTTACCATGGGAATTTTATTCTTCAGTAGCTTTCTGGTTTTAATCTAAGTTTAGTACATAGCAAACCTCTAAAGTATTTTTCAGTAACTAGATTTATGTCAGTATAGAGACTGTTGGGCCAGTTGCCTGCACTAACTTGACAGAATAAGTATGACTTCCTAAGAGGTCATTTTGCGTACACACTGTGTTTGGGATTGCTTATATTCACACAACACCATTTTTTCTCAGCCATATCATATAGCTGCTCTTCAATCTGTGTGATAACAATACTTTTTTTGTCCTTTTTCCCATTTTCTTGGCTGTATTATGAAGCATTGTTTATTTTATTGTGGGATTTTGTTTGTTTGTTTGTTTATTTGTTTTGTTTGGCTGATTTTTGATTGTTTGGCTTTGGTTTTCTTTTTGTGGGGTTTATTTTTGTTTGGGTTTGGGTTTTAGGTTTTGATGTTGTTGTTGTTGTCATTTGGGGCTTTTTATAGAATGTTCTCTAAAGTGAGATCTGTAACAGTTGTTTGAACAGTTCTTGTTTTATTCTGTCATAGGAACATTGCTTCTACCACGCACTTACAACAACCCTCTGGAGAAACTCTGTTCATGTCTCGGATGGCTGTATGCTTTGCTGGGCAAAAAAAAATGACTGGATGGTAAGGCCCAAGGAGTGGTGGTGAATGAAGCAAAATCCAGTGGCAGCCAGTCACAAGTGCTGTTCCACAGTGCTCAGTACTGGAGACAGTTTTCTTTAATATATTCATCAGTGATCTGGATGATGGGGTCAAGATCACTCTCTGTAAGCAGATGACACCTAGCTGGGCAGAAGTTTTGATCTGCTTGAGGGTAAGGAGGTTCTACAGGGGGATCTGGACAGGCTGGATCAATGGGCTGAGGGCAATTGTATGAGTTTTAACAAGGTCAAGTGCTGGGTCTTGCCCTTGGATTACAACAACCCCATGCAACTCAAGAGACGTGAAGAAGAGTGGCTGGAATGATGCTCTATGGAAAAGAACCTGGGTGTATTGGCCAACAGCCAGCTGAATGTGAGCTGTCAGTGTTCCCAGGTAGCCAAGATGGCCAACAGTATCCTGGCTTGTATCAGAAATAGCGGCCACCATGACTAGGGAAGTGATCATCTCCCTGGTGAGTCTGCACCTTGAGTACTATGTTCAGTTTTGGGCCACCCCCTTCAAGGAAGACACTGAGGTGCTGGAGCATGTAAAAAGAAAAGCAAAGTGGATGATGAAGAGTCTAAAGAACAAGTCTTCTGAGGAGTGGTCAAGGGAACTGGGGTTATTTAGTCTGGTGAAAAGGAGGCTGAGGGGAGACCTTACTGCTTTCTACACTTGCTTAAAAGGAGGTTTTAGTAAGATGGTTGTTGTCTCATCTCTCAAGTAACAAGTTGAGAAGAAATGGCCTCAATTTGCACCAGAAGAGGTTCGGATTGAATATTAGGAAAAATTTCTTCACTGAAAGTGTTGTGAAAGATTGGAACAGACTACCTAGTGAGGTGGTGGAGTCGGCATCCCTGGAGGTGTAGATGTAGTGCTTATGGACATGGTTTAGTTGTGGCCTCGGCAGAGTTAGGTTTATGGTTGGACTCAGTGATCTTAAGTGTGTGGCAAAGAGTCTAAGTGATCAATTCACTTGCATGAATTGCATATACACAGACATATAGCGCTGTATTAAGTATCCTACAGTTTTCCTGCCTCTTCTCCAGCTCTATCTCCAGAAGATCACAGGTTGTGTAGTAACCGTCAGCTACATTTGAATACCTAGATATTGCAAATGTCATGAGTCATTTAAGTTACCCTGGATGTCTAAATTAGGCAACTAATTTTCAGCTAAACTGAAGACAAACATAATCCATCTCATTTAGATGATCATGGATCTAACCTTACATAAGCTCGTGCAAACTTATTTAAGCTCAAGTATGTGTTATTTAATAGGAAAATCACTATTCAAATAGCTTTTTTATGAGCTGATTTCAAACTAGCTTTGTTGTCATACTTCTAAGCTGGTATGCTATAACTTTCTTCTAGGCAGCGAATGGTATTCTGTTGATTCAATTCTATGTATGTTACTAAATTGTATCACATTTAGCTTTATGCACAGAAATGTGCTGTACACTTTTAGAATCTGATAGGGGAAACATGTAACTCTAAACATACCTTTTGCTACAAGACAGTGTAGACTCATCACACACTTGGATGCCTGAGGACTTTTTTCCTTATGACTTATCACTATGCAGTTTTCAGTGACCCAAGCATTAAAAATGGAATTATGGACTCACCATTTCTTTGCAGTGTAGCAGGATGGTCTCATCACTCCTGTTATGTAGACAACCAAAAAGAGTAAGTTATGTTCTAAAACATTAAATACACTAAGAAAAAGAGATGTGCAGTAATCACACCACACACCAAGAACAATAAATTTAGGCAGATCTTTCCTTTTTTATTTACGTAAGTCATTTGAGTGCGCTCCTTCATTTTTAACCAGAAAAAAACCCCAAGACAGTAACTTTAAAATTATTAACAGTCTGCTTATAAGAGCTGTCAGCACAAAATGATGACTAGATATAAGAAAGTTACAAAGCCATTCATCTCCATCCTATTAACAAAAAAATTGAAGTTAAAACTGTCTTGTCCACCTCCTTTGCAAAATGTACTCCTGGGAGTAGTTTGGAAACCTGTTTCACAGACAACAATCTCTTCCCCGACGTGCTGCCTTACTAGGTCCAATGCAGGCCTATGAAGAAAACTGCTTACTTGGTGTAGGTTTTAATGTTTGAGAAAATGCCAGAAGCAATAATGAAAAGCAGCCTCAAAGCCTGTACACCAATACACACACAAGCTCTAAATTCCAAATTTCACCATCTGTGCAAGAAAAAAACGTACAAAATATCCTTCTTAGCCTCCAAAATTTATGACACTGTTTTTCTTTATCTTCTCCTTAGTTTTATAACAATTTGTAAAACAACAAATAAATAATTAGTTCTGGGATTCTTTTTGTTGTTCCTACAAATGTAATTGACATTGTGTGAGACATCTGACATTCTAAGATATGTGAATGTATTTGCAAGTGGGAGGAGTAGGAGAGAGAACACATTTGAATACAAAAATAATGGCTAAAATGTGGCCTAAAAATAATAATAATTAAAAAAAGAGCAGATGGCAGCTCCTAGGAAAGAGATCTTGCTAAAACCTCATTGATTTTTTTTAGACTTTTTTGTCAGAGATTATATATCTTTTTGCTTTATAACTTACGTTGAGTTCATATTCCATCTTTCTGCTACCAGTATAATAAGCACAGTAAACGGAAAAGTTTGTGTACATGCCTCCTTGTGCTGCACAGCAAATTTTTACTGACCAACAATCAAATTCAGATACTGCAGACTTGCCTGTAATATGTAATGAAAATGTTTATGAAATATGTAATGAAATTATTACACAGAATTAAAAATTAAGGGGAAGAAATTCATACACAAAGAAAAGTCAGAAGTTATCAGGTTAAAAAAAAAATTCAGGAATGAATTATTTCCCACCATAATTAAAAATCAGTTGCACTGTTCAAAACATAAATAATTAAAAAATAGCCAAACACCATTAAAACCTCAGCAGAAACTCAGTATCAGAAGAAAAATAAATACAGAAATGACAAGAAAAGTTGCAAAAAACTTTATCAAAAGGAAACATAAATTAATAAAAAATTAAGCTCTTCCATTATGTAACTTGTTAAATTTTGTTATTACTCTTATTACTTTGCAAGCCACTAAAGAAACACATTGTATACTTGAAAACTTAAATGACTCTTGCTCAAGAAGTACCATTGGCTAAAATTGTAGATTACTACCATTCTGCACCAAATTAATTTCTTTTCAGAATAAAAATGTTAGAAACCAGGGGTAACTTCCTTAGCAGCTCTTTGAGTTGTGGACTTCAGTTAAGCTTTCAGAAAACCTGAAAGCAAATCATTATTATGACTGTGCAAATTTTTCAGGGTTTCTTTATACAGAGGCTAAATCAATGTTAGCTGATATTTCTTTATTTATATACATATTATTACCTACATATACAAATAATTTGTGTGTAGAAATTAATAAAAACAAAGGAAAAAAACAGATAAAAAAGTAATGAAAAGTTCTGGACTGGAAGTAAAACCAGTGCACGTTATCAAGAAAGAAGTGAAAAAAAGGCTTGTGGATGTGGAGGAAAACTTGAATTGAGAATAATTTGCAGTATGAAAAATATGTTTACTTTTAAAAAGCTCAACAAACCCAGCAACAACAACAAAAGCAAACACCAAAACCACCAAACAACAGGGGAAAATAAGGTATCCTTTCTTGTCAAAAGTGATGAAAGTGATGAAAACAAGGAGGGCATTCACTTTTGTTATTTTCCAGTACTGACAAACAGGAACTTTGCATACTACCACATATTGATAGTGAATTTTTATGCTAATTTTAGGAAGAAAGGGGTAGGAAATCCACTCTTATTTTTAGCTGTAGTGCCAAAATAACATAACTCTGGCCCAGTGAGTGTCTTTCAGTCTTTCACTCCCATGTGTCAAGAAATGCAAAAGACTGTGAAATGACATGTTCTGGGGTTGACACTTAGTGTGTTGAATTTCCATGCTTAGTAAATTTCTTACTGCCAAGTTATAAAGCCTTGAAATATAGGGTTTATAATATAAGTATTTGTACAACCTTGAATGTAACTGAACAAATGACACAACCATAATTATGCTCTGTGAGAAACATAATAATGTATTCTGAACTCATAATCTGGTCATTTATATTCTATAATTGCTCTTTTACTTTCTCTTTAAATGAACCTTTATAATTTTATAAACAGCATGGTTTTCTCACTAAAAGTTGGCTTCTCCTTTGTTAATACTGAATTGCTTAGCTATATACACTCTCCTTCTTTCCCTCTATTATTTCTATAGTGATTTGAGACTGTGATACAGAAGTCTAAGGATCCAACTTCCAACAGTAGATTACAGCTCCTTTATGATGAAGTTCTTAATATCCCCCATGCTTGACCTAACTGTCTAATATTTTTTCTAAGAAAAAATAAAATAAAATAAATCAAAGTTAGAAACCAATTTGGAAAATATGCAGAGGCCCAAACCAGGTGTTGTGGGTTGTTTTTTCACTTAATTTCAGCCTACTCAAAGCAAAGCAAGAAGAAAAGCTAATTGTCACTTCCTTCTGTGAATTATCTCACTGAATCAAAACACCTCCTTTCAGTGTGATTAATGTGATTTCAGTGTGATTAATCAACTTAGGAGATGTCTATTTATCTCTGCTGGAACCTGGAAAATGAGAAACTATGTAAAGGTACATATCTAACATTGGGAATATTACAGGTCTTAGCATGCTGCTTCTCCATGGTAGGAGAAGATTTTTAGGCAAAATTTTAAGCTCTCATATTTATTTCCTTTGTCTGTCTTCACTTCAATACTTTCAGCTACTCAGATGAAATAACAGGTTTCAAGTTGTACTAACAATAATTAGATCATCTAGTCTGATATTCTGTATAACTCAGACCATCAGATCTCTGTAAGTTGTTGTTTGGTTTTTGGACGATGAAAACCTGTGTTTGTTAATGATAAACAACAAATTTCTGAGAAAAAAAAACCAAACAAACAGTTGATTCCAAAACTGACAGGACAACAAATATTCACAGTATTTTTCACTTAACTGAGAAGAAATATAGCAAACAAGAAATATAGTATTCACAATCCCCTTTTTCCCAGAATCTACCAACACCAAATCAAGATTAAATAGTTATGCTGCAATTGGTCCCCAAAAGATGCTTATCTTAGTCTACACACACTCCCTTTCCTTTGATATTAGCTTTGACTTCAGGTATTCTCCAATTCATACTCTTAAACTGTATGTTCCTCCACACTTTTGTGCCACTACTACTGTTTGCCAAATAGTATTATATATATCAGATTAACAAAGCAATTTAGAATAAACAGACCTGTGAATAATACTACTGAAGAAAGGAAACACGTTGTTATTCTCTGAAAAATTTAGAAGCTTATGAAAGAGTTAGAGGGCTTAAACTAATGACAAGAACAAAATATACTTGTAAGTCTCATTAATTTTCTTTCTACTTGAAGTCTATAGAAACTTGTTAAGAAACATAGCTTAAAGTTGCCTCCATTTATGCAGGTGGTGTTGTCCATATTCCCAGCAATTATTCCAAATGACATTGTGTATTATTCAATGATCTAGAGATTGGTCTGAAAAGGTCTAAATTAAAGTTTTAACTTTTCATCATGCTTTTAAAGAAATGTGTTCCCTATACTGTCAAAGTAATTTTTTAATTATCAGAACACTAGGAATGACAGTCTTCATTAAATACATTCCCAAATCTATCGGGAATACATACTAAAGATTTTTAAGCTTTGAAAGCTCTAATGCAATGAACTTTTTAGTTCACACTGACTACAAAGTGATTAAGGAATCTGAATGTTTTTCTTCAAATGTTTTCTCTTCCATTGTTATCTAGTTGAATAATTGTGGTGTGGTCTGAGATTTTATTCTCTGACCTTAAGAAACTTTCATTCTAAACCACAGCAATTTGCATAAGAGAAAAACAAACAAACAAACAAACAAAAAACCCCACAAACAAGAAAACCTGAAACCAATGAATCAATCAAACAAACAAAAGCCTAACCCACTTCAAACCCCCCAAAATCCATTCAAGGCTGACTGAAAGTGAGAGATAAAAAAATGTCACATATTTCCAATACCAGGAAGTAAAGAAGATGGAGCTAGGCTCTTTTCAGTCTCACCTAGTGACAGGACAAAAGTTAATGGGCATAAATTCAAGAAAATTCTACTCAACCATAAGAAAAAACTTTTATTGTGATTGTAGTCAGACATTGGAACAGTTGCCCAAAGAGGTTGCAATGTATCTATCCTTGGAGATTCTCAAAACTCAGCTTTACATGGTCCTGCATCGAGTAGGAGGCCTTCAGTATGTGTTGAAATAATTGTATGGTAATGATTATCTTGAAAGGCCATTCATCATTTAATTAATTTCAGTTCAATAGCCAGTGACCTTGCTTATCACCTCACCCTTTACTCCTTCCGAGATTAGAATGGAATACCTGAGAACAAGTCTATCAAGTAGGCTTAAGTCTCTTTGAAAAAACAACATGACATTAGTAGACTCAAAGAGGTGATAGGAAGATCAATTTTTTGCTGAGGTTGTCCAATCTGTCATATACAAGTGCATTAACATTGCTCCAGTGTTCTTCTTGTCCTTACAGTCATTTTCGTCACCTAATGCATTGACTATGAATGTGGGAAAAGACCTGACCCAGATGCAAGAGGAGATCAGGAATAACACAGTACTTCATCTGAAAAAAAGAAGAGGCAGCAGTGGCTGTTTATTCTAATGCAGAGACATGTAGGCCATATTGATTCAGTCAAGGAAGCCAAGACTGTGACCTTTTAAGGATGAACAGCAGATACATTCCACAATGAAAATAACTGGAGGTACATTGTAAACACATTGTTTAATGCTGTACATTAAAGTCCTGGTTAAAAAAGAAAAAAAGAAAAAAGAAAAAAATTGCTTAGTATTAGTTAAATATGAAAGTGGATTTTTATTATGTATAAACATAAAGTAATCAATTTTTTATTACCCAATATTTTATATTTTCAAAATAAGTAATAAAAGTGTTCTCTCTTCTCATTTTTTTACTGAAATCTGAAATCACACAACACTGCACAGTTTGAAAGAACTTACATGCCTATGACAGGTACTTCTTATCAGAAGTTAAAAATACTGAACTAAAAGTCAGCTTGTTATCAAAGGGATAAAATCAACTGCCTAAATCACATTTAACCAGATCCCACCTCAGCTTTTTGAAAAAAAACCTTAGTGTTTTTGAAAGAAAAACGAAGTGAGTTGCAAGAAAGTACTAACTAAAAGGCTCCATGCACCTTTAAAATAAGCTATAAAGTTCAATAGATTACAGTAAATAATCAACAAAGCTAAGAACCTGTTTTCCTATTACCATTACCTGATTTCAACAGTATAGGATCTTGTAAGCTATAAAACTTTTTTAAGCAGTATGTTAAAATATATTTTAAAAAAAAGCAGGACGTGAAAATAGAGACCCAAATAATATTATTCAGCTACAAGCAGATTAAAATATGCTTTTTAAAAAGCTCAGGGCAGTACTAAGACTCCCAGTCTTTTGCAAGTTGTTACTGTTTTGGCTTGTGGACAAGAAAAAAAAAGCTGCAATTATATGCAAGTATAGACTCGCTGCTGTGCTAAGTTTCCACTTTCTACTTTGATAATATTGCAGGTTACTAATTGGAGTTTGACTGCGAAAATAAACTTACCAAGTTAGCAACTGCCTTTTAAAAGAAAATGGAAAGAACAGAACTTTTGTAGAGGTGAAGGAGATTTATGTGAATTTCTCAACAACGGTCTCTCGACTGCTATTGTAAATGCTTTGTAAGATGCATAAATTCCTGCCATGACGTATGAGCATTCAAAATTAAAGTGATGTTTAGTTACCATACTATTTAAATGAAAACTGCTGCAAGATGTGGGAGAGTTGATTCCTGTTTCCCTGGAGATGATTAAACAGTGAATATGAGTCAATAACTAAGTAAAATGCAGGAAAATTAACGGTTTGCTCATTTTATTTTTGAATACATGGCATTCTTAGTTACTGCTTTAGAAAAAAACAGCTATTTTGAAAGTTTCCAAGTTGAAAAGTACTAACGTCTCCATCTCTAGCTGTATCCATCTGTGGCATCTATATGATGTAAAGGTATATGCTTTCAAAATTACTGAAATAGATACATAGATGGATAGAGACTGATAAGGTGTGTGAAAATGGTGTTTGGAAATTTCAACAGGGTATAATTTAAAGTATGTGTCACTGGAGACATTTCCTTATTTAATGATCACAATTTGGAGAATATGCACTCAAGAGCAGTAAGGACAAATTTCTCCCCTTTGTAAAATTAATGTTAATTTGCCTCTCATCTCTCTCAAAGTAAAAGTTGTAGTATCTAAAGCGTTCAAACCATTGTCAGATTTTAGCAGAGTAATACCAATAATTGAGTTTAACATTGATAATGGAATGTATATCTGAAGAGGTGTAAGGAGTGTATGTTTTCAAGAATACAGGCTCTATGTTTCAGTTCTGCTGTACAAAACACAGTAAAGGATGCCAGCACATGTTTTGTTCCATTGCCATAGTTTTTAGACCTATATATTTGAGATTAGTGCTTGCTGTGATTTACTTATCCCAATTTCTGTAAAAATGGGATCTAATCTGTAGAACTTTTTATTTAAAGATTATTAAAAGTAGAATTTCTTTTGTGTGTTGCTAAATACTTAGTGAATGCCTTAAAATTTCTCTTTATCACCCTTTAGAAAACAAGATCAATTATTCTACTGATTATTACAGATCCAATTGCTGTTTTCTGTCTCCAGATACTGGTTATTTGAAAATCATGTTAGCTGTTGCTGGGTATCTCACAGCTTCTGCCTCAGAAATAATATACATTCAGCAAGAACTGATGACTAATGTGTAGCAGTACTGTGCAAATGAACCCACAGTTTCCAAAAAGGAGCAGAGAGCAGGAAGGGAGCCATTGTGTCATCCTGAGTTATCAGGGGCACCACATTGTCCCTTGGTATGGCATATCTTCAGGATTTGAACAGTCAATAAAACTGTATGGGATCATGTGTTAATGAGGTGCACTGAGTGAAACTCAGTAATAGTTTGATAATTCAAATAACCCCAAAGATGAAGTAGAAGAATCTTTACGATTTTTTTATAAACTCTGACCACATTTTTTCTGACATGGGACAAGCAAAGTATAAGTCTATCGTTTTCTGTTAGCAGCATGGAGGAAACAATTACTGTGCATGTAGGGCATTCAGAAGGAGGTTCTATGGAGAAAACACACTGAAGAACTACTGCACATTAAATAAATATTTGCACAGAAAAAGTAATAATACAGAAATGGAGTAGTATTTAGGAATACATTAAAAAATTTAAGTGGAAAGATTAAGTGCAGAAAATCAGTGAAGTGGATGCAATGAAATCGAACAGGAATACCAGACAGTTGAAACTCAATATGAATAAAAAGAAAGAATAATTTCACAACCAAAGCTGTACATGCTGGCCTGGACAGTTCTGTGAAGCTATAGAAACAAAACTAGTAAAATATCTATTAAGAAAAAAGAAGAGGTGTGTAAGGAAGAGACTGATGATATAGTGAAAAATGCATAAGTGGCATATGCACCTACATATGCCAACTAAATACATTTACTATGTCAATCAAAAGTCAATTTTGGTATCAAGTACTAGGTTTAAATAGCAAATACTTAAACCGCACTGGATTGTTCATTCACAACTTTGATGTATCTGGAAGTTTTGCATTTTCAGTTGAGTTAATCAAGTTGATGACATTTTGAAGTAAGGTGAAGGACTTGAACTGTACTTGCCCAGAAGAGTAAAAACAAAGTGTGTGTACATTCAACTTGAATGTATTCAGATGAAAGAATGTTTCCTATAATGTAATTGTTAAATTTTGCAGACAAAATCTATTAATCTTATTTAAGAACTAAGCATATTTTGACTAAGACACTAAATCTTATTTAGGACCTAACCATATTTTGACCAAGACACTATCTATTGTCATGTACTGCATTATGAAAATGGAAATTGGTGCAAATATGATGGTACTGGCTAGCTGTCACATTCTGCAGTTGGAAAAAGAATAGGGAGAAAAAACATCTTACTTGAAGTTATTTTCTACCAGAGCTGGTCATATCTCCTCAAAGGTTTAATACACCATGTTTGTAAGAGCTCTGTTTTCTGAAATCTACCTCTTCCCTTCCTATATACACATAAACTCACACTTTTGTAAATCTTATTTATTAATCGTGTAAGTTCTTTTTTTCTTCATTTAGGTTACAGCTTCTAAATGCAGTTCTATATATGGATATTCTGGCACTAATTATAGAACAGATTGTGTTGGGATTTCTACAGGACTGCACTATGGCAATACAGATTAAGCAATTAACCTTGATGTCACTGTAATTATTAAGATACTTTAGCAAAATGAACTAATTTCCCCACAGGATGTTCTGCTGAAATCAACTTCCACTCTTTTTAAGATGCTAAAATAGAAAATGTTAATGGAAAACTAAGTTTCCAATTTTAATAATCTTTTGGGTATACAGACCTTTTCAACAGTCATCTTTGAGTGTTTTACACAATAGTTCACTCCCAATTCACAATATATATTTCTTTCATATAGATTCATGAAAATTTCCAAATTGCATATGATAATTAAAAAAACATGCAATAATATTCTGTAGAGATCAGCTACATTTTTTTTCTTAAAAAAAAAAAAAAAAAAAGTCTTTACTGTGACTGTACCATGCACCTTCTTACCTTAAACAAATCTTATTTTAAAATATATAGCCGAGAGGAACCAGCTCATATTTGTATCCTGTAAAATATCTGCCCCTAATATTCAGGTAATAAAATACTTGCATCCAGAATATTATGTACTAGGGTGAACTGTATTAGAAATACAATAATATGAAATATGTTGGCTTCTTATTAATATACATATTTAAAATTTTATTCCTTTTTAGAATCTCATAGTTGCTTAAATTTATTACAACTAAATTAATTTATTAAAAGTACTATTTGTTTTAAAAAGCTCAAATACAAAATCGATATAAATCTAATAAAGAATCTTTAAATTATCTTGATTGTAGTCTTTTATATGTGTAGGAAAAAGAATATCTGTTCTATATAAATTTCTTTGTAAAGGACAGTCATTTTCTTCAGTCAACGACTACATTACAGTCATTACATATGATATGTAATTATACATACTGATTCTATTTACTGATAGGATAAAAAAAAAAATTCGGACAGAAGCAATGATTACTTTGTTTTATTATTTAAAGAAGCTTTTTAACAACTTTCCTGTGTTTTTTAATACTGTCTTACGAAGATCTGAATGTATTCGAATTACTATTTAAAATTCAGAGTAATTTCTTATTAATCTAATGAAATTCACATGCAGAATAATTACTATCATACATTTAATAGTATCTATATTACAATAAAGAGTAGACATGAGATTTAATCACAATATTGTGTTTAAAATGTTTAATTTACCTTCCTACACAGAATTTTTTGACATATAGCTATAAATCCATAGAATAAAAATAGTGAATATGAAGAAAGAAAAATCTTATTTTTTTTTAGATTAGGAAAAAAACCATTGTTTGTCCTTTTTGTAAGTTCTCCGGTACAGCATATTTTTGCATAACACTGTAGAAGCAGCTACTTCATTCATTTATAAATGGAACTGAAGCTGTCATCAGTTGCATTGGTAAGTTTCAAAATATTTTTTTTTCCCAAAAAAAATAAACATTTCTTGAAATTTGGCATCCTCTGTGTCACAGCAGAATCACTTTTTCTTCAATCCTTGATGAAATTGAGGGGGAAAAAATATACTGTTAGAAAAAATGTTGGTATTTCCTGGTTATATCTATTTAAAGGAATTTGGAACTTTTTTTGGGTTTTATTTGCTTTGTTTTAAATGAAAAAATAAGACTTTGGGGTTTCCTGATTTTGTTTTTGTTTTGAGAGTTGTGAAAGATTTACAGACATTTAAGTAGACAGAGATGCAGCTTCACTGCAGCCATTTATTTAGGTGTATGTAATAAAATGAGAGGGAAGAATAAAAAAAATCTTACCTAATCAAATCCGGATACTGAAGGATTTATGTTTTTGGTTTTGTTTTGTTTTGTTTGTTTGTTTGTTTGTTAAAACAGAGAGGGAAACCTAATAAGCAGATGTCTTTCTACAACAATCTCAGTTTTGATTGAAAATGACAGGACTGCACTAGCTACTCTGTCTGAAGCAGTGCATTTGCCTAGTTCCTCCCAGAGCAATGCAGCCTTGTTTCTTTCTTGTTCTGTCTTACAGGAGTTGTTGCTAAAAGCAACAATTTCAGTAATATACTCCCAACAGATGCTGACAGAACAGAGGAACCCACTGCTGTGGACTGTGCTAATTCACTTTTAACAGTTGCTCAAAACTTTTTCTTCTCTTTTTCCATTTGAGCATATTTCATATGTTTGTATTTAAGGAAAACCTTGTTCATCCTTAATTTGCTAAAAGTTGCAATTTATTTGAATGGGGTTGTATGATCTCAAAGATAATATTCTATAAAACATTTAGTAGTGAGAATTACTTGTTGGTAAGACTGTTAATAAGATGGAAATTAGTCAGCTGGATTATTTAAGTACTTTGAGAATATTTTGATTCATCTGTGAGGTGACATACCCTCCAAAAAAAGTGCCACAAATACATCTATGGCACACAAATATGTATATGGCCATAAACAGTAATGTGGCAGTTATATGGGGAAAGATGAAAATTAAAAGAGAATTAAGTGCTTCATTGGAATTCCAACGAATGGAAGGGCCAAATGCAGAGAAAATAAAGGAAAAAGAAAGAAAAAAAAAAAAAAAGTCATTATAATCAGGATACAGAACTGTTCTGAGGCAAGTTCTAGTGTATTGAATAAGCACAGTAATTTAACATTTGATTTATTGAGTGCTGTCTTTTCTTTTGTCAGGTTATTAATAAAGGTAATTGAAAGAGATTCACAAACAAAGGTGCTTTTTTTTCGGTATGACTGACATAAAGAACAGTACTATTAATAGTATTATATATTAAGCATGACTTTTACCTACTGAAAATATTTCTAAAAATGTGCATTTCTATTTCTGTAATGTGTGGCTATGTGTTTCTATAACAAACACTTCTGGCAAATCCCGGGAATAATTAAGGGAGAACATAAGTACTTCGTGCTTTCTTATCTCAGGGCCCAAAACACAAGCCTTAAGGTTCCTTTCCTTTTCGTTTTTCCTGTATTTTTTTATTTTTCTTCTTTCCTTTCTCTTTCTTCTATGTGTTGAAAATCCTTCATTTTCTTGTCCTCTAGCTTTTTGTCAAAGGTCCTTGTTGTTTTCTTCAATTTTGTACTGAGCTTATGATATAGTTTTTCTTTTAAATAATCAATTACATATTTCACAAATGGCTGCCTCATAGTGGATGGATGATTCGTTTCACTTGTTTCTGTTGCTTAGGGCTGAAAATGCTATCACCTTGTTTTCTTTCATGCCATTTGAATTTCTATTGAGATTCAGTAAAGTCATGATGGGCTTCACAAATAAACATATTAAGCACGGGTTTTTTCCTCTCTAAATGTTTTTATAACCATAAATTCCTGTCATTTGTGCAATATTCTTTTATTTTTTATGGGCAATATAATCCATAGATTACAAGGGGAGAGGAAGGAATTCTCTGAAATTCTTTGAATCAGAAATGTCAAAGAATCAGGCTTTTTAGAGGCTGGTTTCATTAGCTCCTCATCCCCACATTTACCCCATGTTCTTTAGTGTTGGGATGGCTTCTTTTCCAAGTTTTTGTCTTTTTCCACTAATTATATATTAGATAAAATTAGGCTGGGTTAGATAAACTCACATCACTTTATTTTGTCCTTCAACTAAAAAATTTTTGTCATGTGATGTCTCTCTAAAAATGGTAGCCAAATTGCTACTTAATTTTCCAGCTCAATCTTTTTCCTACTATCCTTGCATTCTGCCTTCCTCCTGAGATAATATAAAACATCTTATATGGAGGTAATAAAATCTGAAATTGTTTTCACGTGCATGAAAATGGAGCAAAGAATTGGTAAAACTATGCACTTCAGTAGTGGGGTTACTGCACAAAGTTATTTTAAGGAATGTTTGTGGCAGGAGGACAATGACAAGTTTAATGCTGTAAAATTATTCCAGACATCCACATTTTAGATTTTATCAAAGATAAGGACAAATAAATCAATTAAAATTTAATCAGTTGTTCTACATATCATTTCTACCTCAGTGAAGTCTTCTGAAACTTGAACAGATGTTTTTGGATGTTGCTTAGTCAGTAGAGATAAGCTATTTGGTTTTAGAAACTTCTATTCTTTCACCACCATTTCTTTTATATTTGTCTTAAACTGTGCAAAACATAAAAGTTCTACTAGAAATGTTTTATTTTTTTAAATGTTCAGAGACAAGAGAGTCAGGTTTACTGATGTGATAAAATGTGTTATAGTTCTGATAAATTAGTGAAGTAGCCTTAGTAAATTGGTTACACTTTATTATTCTATGAATAATAGACTGTATAGACTTCCTCAAAACTAACTTTTGATTAAAAAAAAAAAAAAAAAGGAATAGAGGAAGAAATGCAAGGAAGAAAAGATATGATAAAAGCAAAGCTATTATTTCTGACCCATAAGTATGTGCTTGCTTTTTTTTTTTTTTTTTTTTTCAGATTGACAAGTTCCTGATACCACTGTTTGAGTAGCATGCTGGATGCAAAAAGACTTTTTGCCTTAACCCTTCTTACAAACTTTGTTCTTATTTGATGATAATGCTCCACTTCCTGCTAGGCAACCCAGTAGTATCAAGAAGTGGTCCTCCTTCCTTGCATTCGCCTTTGGAAAAAGCTCTCTAGTAGAATGTATATCTTCAAGGACTTCTAGGGGAACCTTTACCACTGCCTTTACACGAGGTGGACAGAAATCCCTCCTTCTCTTCATTTTTGGCTTTTATTTTTGGGGGTGACAGTGTCACTACTAGGTACTGGGTAGGTTAATTCAGATTTTTTTACATTTTTATGAATGCTCTGAGATGGACAGTATGGAATCTGCAATTTCTTCCTCAGAGGACAGGAAAAAAATAAAAAAGATTTTATTATCACTTAAAGACCATTACACTAGGTACAGCAAGAGAAGAAACAATGTGGCACTAAACTATTTAAAAAATGGAAGAGGAAAACAGACTTAATAATAATTTCTTTTTAGATATATGTTTTTATAGTTAAAACCCTAAAAAAAAAGAAATGGCCTTACTTCACTTAACTTTAGCCTATAGACCTCAAGACTTAACATACTGTCAATCCAAACAGGAGGAAATACTGTTGTAAATGAATCTATTCCATACATACTTTAAATATTTTTTCCACAATTTTAACGTTATCTTCATATTTTTTAATCTCTCAGTTTTGCTGGACAAGATGAGTTTTTTAGATCAGAGAAAAAGAATTTTTTGAGATGTTGCAGAAGTTACTAAAAGCTGTGTAGAAACATGAGTATTATAAGAGTAACTATCAGTGATGCAGGAGTTCCTGTGTTTTCTCATTCATAATGTTGCATCAGAATAAAACTGCTCTGAGAACATTTTAAGCTCTTAGGAATATATATATGCTATGTACGTAAGTATTGCTATATGCAATAATGCTTATAACCCAACCTTTTGTAGGTTATTGATCATTTGGTGGGGAGTTTTTGTTTGTTAGGGGATGATGGGGCTTTTGGTTGGTTTAATTTGGTCCTGAGGTGATAGAAGAAAGACAGTTTGCTTTATTTTGCTTTGACTTCTGTGTTATTTCCCTGTAATACAGAAAACCAGGCTAAAAAGGAGGCAGTCTTTATGAGAAGTAATTCTATTCAATACATTCATAAAGACATTCATAAAGCAGCTTTTTTTGAAAAACAGAAGCTTAACTAATAAAAAATTCTTGTTCGCTTTATTCATTTACAAGGACATCTACCATATTGACAGGTTTAACTGCAAAGAATATGTCACCTACAGTATAAAAGAAATTATTGATTTTCAATGTAAACACACAGTACTCTGATGGCATTAAGAAGTCACAGTTTTCACTCCCTTTTGATCGTGTAGTGCTGCCAAGTGTGGAGCATGTGTTTAACCCACACATAAGTTGATGTAACCTTTCTTTACTGAGGAACCAGCATTACTAAGACTGACACTAGACTAATGTGAAATATATTGTTGAACTGTATTTCCTGAGCCTACTATGCAACACTAGTTTTCTCCAAGTCAACTGTAACCAGACTCCTTGTCATAAAGAACTTTATGTCTTGAGAATTTGCTTTTGATGGGTTTGCAGTAAAGATGTATTTTCTGGTTTAAATTCCTCAGCCCGCTTATCACTTCTTCCCCCTCTCACTAGCAGGTAACTGCAGGAGAACAAGACTTTTCAGTCATTTTTCAATTAATCTGAATGATGCCACAGGGATTTCTGAATTTATAATTTAATATCTGACCTTATCAGTAGTATTAGCACTAATCTATGCAGATTCTTTTCTCTCTTATGATCTTGCACCAAGAGTATTTCAACATCAAGAAAAAGTATAAAACTAGAAATAATCATGTCAGATCCCAGTTGCTACCTTCAGGAAGGCTGTAGTGAAAAACAGAAAGAGATCATAGCGTGAAGCAAAATACTAAAATTAATTATACCCAATGATGTTTGCACTTCAAGGTATGATGCATTGATTTAATTCCTCTCCTCTTTTTATCCTTTCCTTTATTCATTCCTTGTATTTCTTTTATTTGGATCAATCATCCTGATTTTTTGGTCTCATTTCTTATATTTTTTTAAGGAAATGATCTATTAGCTGAAAAAACTCTCAATTAATATAACAGTCCTGACAACAAAGGGGTCTCAAAAGTAACAGAGAAGTTCTATCTGCTACAAGGAGAGACAGAGAATGGAGATTACAGGACATTGAATAAAGTTCACTTCACTTTCAAGGTATTGGTCTTCAGAAGAAATACTGTCAAACATACAAAATAAGCCTATATCAAGTTTTCCTCAATAATATCTGGCATCTTGAAAATGAAGGAGTTATTAATATTGCAAATGGCTCAGAGCAGGATTTTGGGGGAGAATGATGCATTTTCTTCTTTTAAAATAGCATTGCGTAGGATTATAAGACCAGTTCAAAAGACATTTATGATACTGAAATTTGAATTTTATTTTGGAGACACATTAATAAAACTTCTAAATGGAAGGATGATTAACAATGTAATACATTACAATAATTTACAGGGAGTTTTTATTAAAAGTGTACAGAAACTATAAATTAATTTCTGTTTTGGGCTGGGGTTCTCTTGCAATGCAAGAATGTAGTTCTGGAAACTTTTTCAATTGAGAAAACTTGAAATCAGTTTATAACATAATTGGAATTGTGAGAAGTTATGTGACATCTGTAAAAGGTAGAGAAATGAGATACAATCATGTCAAAATTACAAAGTGCTTTAAACTTACCATAGTGTGCTTTTGCAACACTCTTATATCAGAAGTGCAATTAAAAATTTTGATCATTTTTAGAAGAGTTATCACAAATGGAAGGCATTGCTCTATGACAGCAGTGGTGTGAACACAGTAGTGGTAGACACAGTGGTGTAACCTCTAATGGTTTGACATAGCAAGAGAGCTTGGATCCTTACCAGTTCCTCATATATTGACTATGTCCCTGTCTTTTCTGGAAAAAGTCCTTGGAGGATTCAAAACAAAACCACAGGTAGGCGTCTCCCCAGAGCAGATCCTTACATCCTTAAATCTCCAAGGATGTAATATCCTTAGGGAAAGAAGCCTACAAAAAAAGAAGATGATTTCTTCAGGTCAAGAAGTACTGCTACATTGTCACCAAAAAAAAAAAAAAAAAAAAAAGAGTCAGCAAATGAGAAAATGGTTTTTTATTATTATTATTCCCACATTCGTGTACTTTAGAAAATTCTCCCGTTGTTTACACTTTTTAAAGTTGAAAAGTCACTTAGCAGTGGAACTTCAGGCAATAAACAATATGATCCATTCACTACATCTACTGGCTTTTAGACTTCACCAAAATCTGCTAAAGCACAAAAACCCCATTTTTTCATCAATAATTTTCTCTTAGTTCCATGAATCCCTATAGGCTCCCCCACCTGTCCTAGAGCTTTTACTGTGATACTCCGATGCTATAAAGGGTAGATATAGCATGACCCTGGTACTATACCATAAAATATAAGTTAGTGTAGTGTTTTCTCTCTATCTTCTTTTATTGTTAAACACAGGCATTTTTAAAATAACATTTGGGGAAAGAAAAAAACATCAAAAGCATTTACATAGATATTCTCCATCTGGGAAATTTTGCACAGTTCTCATGTAATCTTTTCATTTAGTTCATTTAGGACTATATTTTAACACTAATTAGATTCTAAAATACAAACTTCATCTCACTTGCATTCTTAGGTGTACATAAATTTTTTACTCTTAATACGTTAGTTATACAGACAGTTAATCATGCAGGTATGCACCCAGTGAGATTTCAAAGGATTTTACCTAACTCCCATGAAGAAATTTCTTCTTGAAATGCTTAGTGTTTCAGATTCATAGATGTCTATAAACTTTCAGGAGTCTAATATTTTCTGTGCTTTCTGCATGTAAAAAAATAAAAACTGGGGGGGGGGGGGATTGTAATAATTTTTTTTTGCTAAACTATGCCGTGCTACACTATGTTATGCTATGCTACTCTGTTAGTCGGTTCTGTCTTACTCTGTTGGGGATACTGGTTTGGAGCCAGCTGGCTGTTAGTGTCTGGATGTTAAAGTCGGATTTAATGTCTGTTCTTTAGCTGTCTTAATGTCAACACTGCTCTGAAACTATGAAAATCCATAAAGGATTTGAAACTTATACCCTGACACTGTGTACTATGCTGAAAGGAGGAGTATAAATAAGAAGCCCTATTGATATCTGTTCTCTGTACACGCTGTTTATTATCTCTGAACTGAATGCAGTGTCAGCACTGGGGGGGAAGGGGGTTGGTAAAGGATGACTGTGCTGAAATTTCTGATTTACTTATGAGCAATGTTTTAGTATTCTCTTCAAACAGGATAAAGGTGAGCTAAGTCATAATTTCTTGTTGCTTGTAGTGTATAAAACTATTTTATCAAATGACTATCACTTATTCATGTATCTGAAACATACATGAATATGAAAGGTTTTTGAAGTACAATTGTATTTCTGTATTAAAAGATCGTAGCAAGCAGCTCACAGAATCACCCCCTTATATATAAAAGTAAATATTCTAAAAGGCTTTTCTGGATTTTACTTCTCACAATTGGGCTGAATATTGTTCAGTGATAGACCTCCTTTTCACAGTAACTTAACTAGCACTTTTATGGCAACACTGAAGCAAAGAGCAAATATACTTTCGAAGAACTGAAAGAATGGAAACCCGTGAGAGATGTTTTTTTCCACCTATTATAGACAGTAAGAGAAATACAGAATAGTTTAACATGACAACTGGGACACTGCAGACAAATCAGACTATATTTACAAAATAAGACAGAAAGGAAACACATCTTTGTTCAGGAAACAGACTCAGATCAAACATTTAATATCCATTTTGAAATATGGCCACCCAATATCAGGATATTAACAACAGTCTGCGTACTCAAAAATAAGATGACTTTTAGTTCTGAGACAACTTAAACTTTAATTGCAGTTTATTTTTAAAAGTATTTTTAAGACACCTACTTGAATCTGAATCTTTTTTTTTTTTTTTTACTTTATTTGTAAATAATGATATTTCTTTATTTTAAAGTTTATCCTGATCACATTTAAGACCATAGGCATATATATGGGAATTAATCTGGCATTGATTTTAGGTCAATTTTTACATAAATCATGGACTTCAAAATAGTTTGGATATGTGATTATGTGTAAATTATCCATTCCTGAGGGGGCTTTGCTTGGGTAAATCTTGTTTAACCAATGTGAATGCCTTCTGTGATGAAGTGACTTGCTCAGTGGATGAGGGAAGTACTTTAGAAGTCGCTTGATTTTATCAATCTGCTGAGGCATGGAATGTATAGGTAGACCACAAGATGGGTAGAAGACCAATGTGACTATCATATTCAAAGGATCTTTAATGGCTCAAAGTTAAAATGGCCATTAGTTAAAAGTGGAGCTCCTCTGATACATTTACCTGTAAAAACTTTGTTTCTGTTTTTCACTCAGTCATATGACTCCTGATAAAAGTGAGTAATATTTTATTCAGAAACATGATATGTGCATATTTATATTTGTTTATCCCAAGACAACTGTTTACTTTTCTCCTTCTTTTGAAGGAAGTGATACAAAACTGCGTATTTTGCTTCTGCCAGAAAAACAGAAAGACAGTTTGTTTCCTGCAAAATGAAGTCTTTGGTATGTAGAGCAGATATGCTTAAAGTTTGACTTCAGTTCTTTGCTATCTCAATGAAGGCATCAAGAATCACAACCTCTTCAAGGAATTCTTTTGTATTCTCCTCTTTTCTTGTACCACCGAGAAGCCTTGAGCTGGCTCTTCAGAAACAATATATTGATTACAGTACTATCCTAAAGCAGAAAAATTAGTTCAGTTCACATGCATAGGGACTGGATTTCTGATTAGGATGAAGATGGGGAGTAGAAAGAAATGGGGAGTAGGAAGAAATTCTATACTGTGAGGGTGGGGAGACATCAGAACAGCTTGCTCAGAGAAATTGTGGATGATCCCTCCCTGGAAGCATTCAAGGCCAGACTGGATGTGGCTTTGAGCAAACCCATCTGGTGGAAGGTGTCTCTGCCCATGTCAGGTTGGGATTGGAAGTAGATGATCTTTAAGGTCCCTTCCAACCTCAACCATTCTATGATTCTATAATAGAAAGAATTTTAATCCAGCCATGGAAAGCATAGCAAACTCCAACAGTTATCAATTTAAAATACATATATGCAAACCAGAAATAATATACATCTGTAATAGTACTGAGTGAGCCAACACAGGCAAGACAGAGGAAGAGCCACAAAATCATGGATGAAATGCACAGAGTAAATTTATCCCTGTTACCTCACGAACCAGGCAATCTCTAAAGCAGCACCCAGGCATGAGGCATAGAAACAGCAACACAGGCAGCATGAAGCTCAATCATTTCTAACGAGCAAAAAAGCTTTTGAACCTGCTGCTTTTGCCTGTATAACAGGGACTTTTGCAGGCAAAATTTTTCACTGTGCTTTCTTCATTCCCAGAGCAGGACAGGAATCTCAAACATGATTGATAAGGTGCTTCTGACTCTATCACAGGCCTATGTTATCTAAAAACAGATGTCATACTTTTCAAGCACACAAAACTAAACAACAATTAGTATGATGTATGTGGGTTTTGACATCTCAGCTGGACTTGGGTGTCTTTACAATCCTCCTTGACAATCTTGTATTATTTTCCCACAAGTACTGGCCATTCATGTTTACTTTTGAAGAAAATGTAGCCAGCAGAAAAGAAAATAGTTAAACTCCCAAAAAAGTCCCTCGATCCAGGCAAGGAGGAAACCAGGTGTGTGGGTCATGGTAGTGAGGGCACCTACCCTGAATTGTAGATAAATCAAGAAAACTTCTGAACTTGTGTTATGTTAGAAATGATGTACATATTGCTGAAGTTAGGACAAGGTCTATGGCTTTTGTTGAACAGTTTCATCACGATAAGAGAGATACATTATTTTCTGAAAATGTATAACATTATGAAAACAACGTGTGTAGAAATAATACTGTCTTAAAGCCAAGTCTCAGTACTCAGATCTACATGAGTGACACCACTGTTCATCTATTATTTCTCTCACTGAGTTTTGTCTTCATCACATCATCTCTAAAAACATCTGATATTACTTAGATTAGTGTAGCGACTGTCACAGCTCTGCAGCAGCAGTTCCACAAGGAAGGGTAAAGCACAGGCCAATGGAGTCACAGGTTTCTGTATGCACTTGAAGTCAAAATTTAACTATCTTGGCTCTTTGTATGTTCATGGTATCTTTTTTGCAACAAAAACAGAAATAGCAACTCTCACAGTTATGCAAAGTCTATTCAGATAGATTATTTCTACACAGAAACCTGTGTGAAAACAAATGTAAAAATGTAACACAATTAATTAGATGAGGGGTTTGGGTTTTTTAAATTTCTCTAAGAAATTAGAGCCAGATAAGATACAGTAGAAAAACATTGGACTCTGCCTTTTATAAATATCAACGAAACAGGAAACAATGAGTCAAACAATACTGGTTTTCTGTTATGTTCTGCAGAAGTGATTGCAGTTTATCAGAAGAAAGAGTCTCTTTTCTTCACAACAAATTGACATATTTGTGTGATTTGTTGGCAAAATAGTGATAAACTTGTTTTATAGATTCTTATTAGTTTAGGACACAGTGTGAGCAGTTTGAAGGAATTGGCAGGAAAGTAAAATACCAAATATGGTATCTTAAATGCTTCAAGTAGAGTTTAGCTTTATATATGTTCTGAAAATAGCAGCTTAATTGCATGAAAAATGAAACGGGAGGAACATTCATAGGAACATTTGTGTTTCAATAATTCAAGTCCATGTAACCTTGAAATGGGTAGAATAGCAGAGTAAACATAAAACACAGAAAAAAAAAGTCAATTTTACCATCAGACTTCACTCCCTCAGAGACCTCCATGTGTCTTTTTGCTATGCTCCAGAATATATAATGAGTATCTTTGGTATTATGCCATGAAAACATTTTTGTGAACTGAAGCATAATTTCAGCACTGTTTCAGATGACTGTAACCAAACACAACTCACAAAGCTATGCTCACTCCATTAAAAAAAAAACCATGGAAGTTCCTAAAGGGTCCAGAGAACAGACATACTGCACTATGTGGATGTAGTCATTCCCAGAGAGTGGTGGTGAATGGAATTAAACCCAGTTGGTGGCTGATCACAAGTGGTGTTCCCCAGGGCTCAATGCGGGGGCCACTCCTATTTAACATCGTTATTGATAATGTTGATGAGGAGATCAAAAGCACCCTGAGTAAAGACTCACACGACACTCAGGTGGGAGTGTTGATCTGCTTGACTTTAGGAAGGCTTTTCTGAGGAACCTGTACAAGCTGGATCAATGGGCTGAGGTCAATCCTATGTGTTTCAACAAGGCCAAGTGCTGAGTCCTACACTTGGACGACAGCAAACCCAGGCAGTTCTACAGGCTTTGGGAAGAATGTCTGGAAATCAGCAGGGAGGAACCTGGGGCTGCTGATCAACAGCCAGCTGAACATGAACAAACAGTGTACCCAGGTGGCCAAAACGAGCAACAGCAGCCCAGCCTGCATCAGGAACGCTTTTGCCAGCGGGACTAGAGAAGTGATTGTCCTATTGTACTCAGCATTGGTGAGGCTGCATCTTGAGTTCAGTTTTGGGTGCCACAGTATAAGAAAGATATCAATGTGCTGGACACTCAAGGGCAATAAAGCTGGTGAAGGGTCGTGAGAATAAGTTTGATGAGGAGTGACTGAGGAAGCTGGACTTCTTCAGTCTGAAGAAAAGCAGGCTGAGGGAAGACCTTCTTGATCTCTACAACTCCCTGAAAGGAGGTTGTAGACTGCAGACTAGAACTATATACTTGGAAAGAATTTTGAAAAAATATTGTCTGAAATGTTTCATCCTAAGATCCTGCTCTGAAATTCACGTAAAAAAGCATGAGACAAAGCCTATATGAGATTGTCTATAGGAATTTATATTGTTAGCTGAATAGTAAGGACTTCTCTGCTACCTGCACAGATTTTGTGATGAGAACTAACAAAACATTTAACTTCACAGAACTGTTGACTATCTTGGTTATAAATATTCTTAATAAAATTTCATACTTGATCATGATATTCAGATCATACATGATTATAAAAAATGAGAGTGACAAATGGAATCAGTTTACTGCATCTGCAAGGGTATTGGTAATACAAATGCAACTGGTTGTGCTGTAGAGAAAGAGGATTTTAATTCTTAAGTCCCTTGCCAGGAGAGCACAAGCTTTGCGTTAGAAGAAGATGACAGGACTGAATAAATGGAACATCATGGGACTAGGAATACACAGCAAATAAGCACAGATACGAGGTCATTTGGAAAGAGAACCAGTTGGATGCAGTTGGTATGAGGGCACAGTGACAAATCTATCATCTGTCCACTAGCAGAGAAAAGACACAGGAGACTGGACTGCCTTCAAAGAGTACCTGTACTAGCACACAATTTGAAAATGGAAAGCTGAACTGGAAACTGCTATTCTATCTTCATTTTACTTCTCTGCCTTTCCTCTCTATCTCGTTTCCAAACCTGTATTTTTCTCCTTTCTTACTCCTTTCTTTTCCCCCTTCCACTTTCGGAGTAGAACAACTTATGATGCTTCAGGGTAAGTAGTGCATAGTTATTATTCAATAAGTAACATAAACATCTTCTAATATCAACATTTAAAATCAGCCATAATTACTTTGTTTCCAAATGGCTGAGAAGTATTTTAACAATATGCTCCTTTCCTGAAGTTTCACAGGCAGTCTAATACTTAGTGGGCACTTTACTGATGATAAATAGGGAAAGAAGATAATAAAAGAAAGGTAATAGACATTGTAGACTGATGAGTATCTACCTATAAGGAAAATTCTAAAGTGTTTTTTTTATATATATTTCTCAGGTTTGTTTGGTTTTGTTTGTTTGGTTGGTTTGGTTTTTTGTTTTTTTCTTCATATGAATAAACAGCAAAAGGTTTGGTCTTCTTGACCTAGCTTAGTTTTCAAAAACACAGCAAAGTGCACGTGTACGTAGCTTTGGAGGAAGTGTCATCATTATATACACCGTTATTTGCATTTATGGCCTTCTCAACATCTTCCTTAGGCTTTACTTAGAAATTTCATTATAAAATTCTGTTTTCTTCCATGATTATCGTGAGCTGCTGACCTGTCCCATGATAATGAATTCTCAGTGAACACCACTGACACTGACAAAACTTACTATGTTTCTATGATAAGGACTATTTAACGGACAGTGCTAAAGAGCATGGGATTCTATGGGGGACACTTTTAAGTCTTTTTTAACAATCTGGTTATGTTATTAAATAATGTACAATCTTGTATCTTTCACCCTTAATGAATCTCTGCTGGTTTTCTGGCTAGTCAAAAGGACAGTTTCTGGTGGGAAAATCTATCTCTAATGTGCAATTTTTTCTTGAAACTTATATATAATATGAATTTGGATGTAAACCTGACTGGTTGGCAGCCCATGTAGCTTTTATTCTTTTTGTATTCAGAAAAAGGTGCAGTGGAGTCTTCTACTGTCTCTGCTGCCAGAACAAATTAACAAAATGCTTTGTTAAAAAACACCAAAGGGATTCAGGAGAACATACCTTTATAGGTTTGAAAGCTTTAACTAATAAAATATAAAGACACCAACTAACTCCATTCACATTACATGACTTGCTGCTTTTTGAATTATACTCTGATCTAGAAAGAATGCTTGTATGGTCAGAGAAAAAGTTCCTCTTCCCTTGTCCTACTTATCAGAATGTCTCATTACTGTTTGTTACTGCCCAAGAAGGACATTTTAGCAATGTAAACAGTGATAGACTAGAGTGAAAACAAAATGTTTACTGCTGTCAGATTTTACATCATTTATCCATAATTTAATCATTAAACATTTATAACTGTAGAATTTGACTGTAGCAATGAAAAAAGCCAGAAGTGTATTCATTTGGAATACACACCTGGAATTTTCTTGAAAATTTTCTTCCTTAAAGAAAATACGATTTTCTGTTCCTTAAAAACTCATGTAGTATTTTTCATACATAGCTCTTTATCAGATGTGTGCTGCAGGGGTTGCAAGATTCATAGGTGATACACTTTATTATTACTGACATTTGCTACTCACTTATGGGAATTATCTTTATTTATGCTACCAGGCATCTATTAGCATGACAGGACTGGTGGACAGCAAGTTAAACAGGTCATATAATCAACATCTGTGAATATAACTGATTTATCATGCCCATGTCAAATTTGTCAGAAGCACAACCTTTCTGACAGCAAGAAGGAACCACAAGAAAGGTTAACAGATTTAGAATACTGTTAAGTCCTAACACGTAAGCATGTGCAACAAAGAACTTATTTCATATTTGCCATACTTTGTTGTCTCTGATTGTACAGAGTAATTGAATAATCTATTTGCTATTTACTATAGCTGCATGACATCCTATGGTGCAACCATTTTCAATATGAATAAATGTTCTTGATAAATGCTGAATGGAAAAATGTGCTGGTGTGGAACCAATGAATTGAAAAGCTCGTTTAGGACCTGATCCTGTGAAATATAGAATGAGCCTTGTAAGTGGTATTCCTTTGGTTTGTATTTATTTTAGAAATAAGAGTCTCTGTTTATCACCAAAGATACTCAGCATATTGAAGGATCAGATATTAGTAAACAATGATTCTGTCAAAAGATAATATCTGATATTAAAATGCCATTAAGGCTACTTTTCTCCATCCTTTCTAAATTGTTTTTCTGCAAAATTCAGTCTGAAAACATGAGAAAAATAACAGGGTCTGCTGAAGTAAACTGTCAGAAACTACACTGTTCATTTTCGTTGCCACTGTAGTAAGATATTCAAGATGTTACTGTGATTTGTTGCTTCTTCACTGACTGTTTTATTGTCTTAATTTTAATTAATGATGGAAATGAAAAGTAACTATAATCTAGCACAATACAAAGACAGGATATTAGATGCATCAATCATGCATATTTTATTTCATGAGTATAACCAATTCTCTAATTTGCAAATTTAGATTTGCATGAAGAGCATCAAATTAAAGAATAGTTGTGAAGAAAAACATTTTTGAAAGATCATCTCATCAGTAAATTAAGACTAGGAAACAGATGCACAGTATTCACAATCACAGTATTATTGAAAGCTACATATATTGAAAACTAATGCATGTTACATTATATACAAGTTCTGTACAATTCTATTTATGACATTATTGATTTGATTAGTACATCTTTACAGAAGAATAAACATGTCAATTAATAGACATTGCCAATTTACCAATAGCTCATTAAAATGCATTTTTATAGTTTATATTCAGTTTTATGTTGAGTTATATTCAATGGATGACCTGATGCATGGATATATGTAAAAGGAATGTCTGCTTTCCACAGGAAATATTAAGTATCAAATGAATAAGTAGATGATCATGTAATTGTTCCATTTCAGTTACAGATTAAATAAATAACCTAGAATCTACTTTTAATAATATTCTCAATGAAGTGTTAGATATTGGGAAATCATAAAAGAAAATATTTTCAAAATTTCTAAGTTAACTT
>JAAGNO010005776.1:33308-44860 GCA_033439905.1 Ceryle rudis | reverse complement strand
GTGTTTAAGAATCACTTAGATGTAGTGTTGGGGGATATGGTCTAGGGGTGAACTTGTAGAGTAGGGTGAATGGTTGGGCATGATGATCCCATGGGATGATTCTGTGATTCTTTAAATAATTTTCATTTGATTTAGAATCACTATATTAAAATACTAATAAATTTTAACCTTAAAACCATTAATATTAGGCCAATTTCAAATAAATAGTTATATAAATGCAGATAATAAATTAATTTTTCTTTCTAGAAAACAGTTGTTTCAATGGAAATGGTGGTAACAGGAAAGTCATTTCATTAATCTCAAAAAAGGAATAATAAGGACACTACAATTTTCTCTTGATTCATCAGCACAATGGTTTACATCCATATCCAGGCTGTGGAAAACTGCTGTTTTCCTCTTATATCTGGAGGTATTTCAAGCAATACATGTCACTTCTTTGAAGAGGGTTTTACATCTGGCTATTGTTCTTTTGAGAGGTGATTCTCTCAATTCTTTCTGATTAATACAGTTTGTAATATTTAAATATTCATGCAGCAAGCTAAAGTAAAGAAACCAGAGCCTGTAGTATGGGCAGTTACTTGTCCCAGTGGGAACTTCAGATCAAAACATACTAAAACCAATGACAGTGTTTTCTATGGCTAGGTTAATGGCCAACTCAGTGGTTGAAACAGATTTAATTTTTAGTCAATATTTAGTTAATTTAGAAGATTTGGTTCTTTTTTTTTTTTTTTTTTTAATTAAACTAAAAAAAGATACAATAAATACATTCAAAGATGCATCTCCCAGGGTCACTGGCAAATTTGAAACATTATGGTCTCTAGGGCATATTCACATGAACTGAAAAACAGAGAGCAACTGCTTCTGAATACAGGCTAGGACTCCTAACACGGTACAACATAGAAGTGAGTCAATTGCCAATTTCCTCTTTTCTTTGCTTGTTTTGAATCATTACAAGACATTCTATCAATTTCAGTCCTTAAAAAAAAGACAGTAGTTAATTGAAAGTCCTCTCTGAGATATATTTCCAACAATTATTGTGATAATTTCATAATTCCTAATCTCTACTGCTGTCTGTAAATCCCAGTCCAGCGTAACATTGACATTCTCTGCTAGTTCACCATCAATTAAAAGACAACAGAGTGGTTAAAAAACATGAGCCTTATTCACAAGATGTTTCCCCTGATCACTGTCAAGGATGGTATTTCTTAACTAAGGTTTAAGATCATCTCAGTGGGTAGTAAATTCAAGAGGGTTTAAGAAGGAAAAAGGAGAGATTGTGTTTCTAGTGTCAAAGACATATTTGGATGGAATGCGGCAGTGGTACAACCTTACCACAGGAGTTAACATACTGGAAAACAAAGTATGCTGATATAAATAATTTGAAGCTCTGGCACAGCATAATGCATTGCTTATTCCTGCTCTGTGAGTACCTCTGGCATGCAGGAGAAACCACATTTTATGATATGGGTCCAAATTACACTCCCGGTGTACATTCTCAGTACATGCTCCAATTACTTGCTGACATTTCTCAGCATAAGAATGTAAGAGAAAAATGGTTCAGTATTGAAACAAGGCTTTTATTAAACTCATTCAAAAATGCATATACTGTCATTTATGTAAATGAGATGAATAAGCCCAGGTGGAAATATTCATGCACAGTTCAATGTTAAATATAAACACTAAAACTTTCCCTTTGTTGACATCCATCATTTTCAAACTAGTGTTGCTTCTTTTTCTTTTTTTTTCCTATCCTGGTCAGAAACACTTCATTAAGTTAGAGGTCATTGTAAATACATCTAAATTAATTCAAGACAGAATTAGAAAGTCAAAAGTATACAAAGAGTACTAGAAAGTTAAGACATCTGAAAATCCCCATCACTTCCTGTTTCTCTTTTCTAGTAGACTGCTACAGACAGTTAAAAGCAGTCTTATATTTGCAGGCTGTGGTCCTCATGGGGGACTTCAACCACTCCAATATCTGCTGGAGGGACATGACAGCAGGGCATAAGTAATTAGGAGATTCTGGAGAGAATTGATGACAACATCCAGACCCAGGTGATAGAGAAGTTAATTAAGAAAGGTGTTCTGCTGGACCTCACGCTCACAAACAAGGAAGGGCTCATTGGTGATGAGAAGAGTGAAGGCATCTCTGGCTGCAGTGACCATGAGAATTAGGAACTCAGGATCCTAGGTGAGCGAGAAGGGCAAAAAGCAGGACCACAGCACGGGACTTCAGGAAAGAAAACTTTGACCACTTCAAAGAGTTGCTTGGAAATGTCCCATGGGAAAAGTCCCTGTAGGGAAGAGTGACATAAAAAAGCTAGCTAATACTTCCTCCAAGCTCAACAGTTGTCCATCCCACCAAGTAGGAAGTCAGGCAAAAATGTCAGGATACCTGCACAGGCAACCAAGACACTCCTGGCCAAACTCATACAAAATGGAGCTATGCAGAAGTTGGAAACAGGGACTGATATCCTGGGATGAATACAAAGCTACTGTCAGAGCATGCAGGGATGAGGATAGGAAAGCCAAATCCACGCTGGGAATTGGAATTGAAACTGTCCAGAGAAGTGAAAGATAAAACAATGCTCTTCTGTAAGTACAATATGCAGCAACAGGAACACTGGGCCTGCTGCTGAAAGAAGCAGATGACCTGGTGACTCAGAACATGGAGAATGCTGAGGTATTGGATCCCTTCTTTACCTCAGTCTTTACTAGCAAGTCCAGCCTTTGGGAATCCCAGGACCTAGGGACCATGGAGAAAGTCTAGAGCAAGGAGAACTTACCCATGCCAGAAGAGGGGATCAGGTCAAGGAATAGTTAAGCAAACTACATATGAAAATCCATGGGTCCTGCTAGGATGCCCCCGCCAGGTAAGCTGAGGAAGCTGACTGATATCATTTCAAGGCTGCTCTTGATAATCTTGAAATGATCATGGCAACCGGGAGAGGTGCCCAAGGATTGGAGGAAAGAAAATATCACCCCTGTCTTAAAAAAGGGCAAGAAGGAGTATGCACAGAACCACAGGCCAGTCAACCTCACCTCAGTCCCTTGGATGGTGATGGAGCACCTTTGCACTGCCAGTTGTGTAATGCTTTGGTGCTGAAGAAGCTACAAGGTAACTAGAAATTTCCTGGCTAAGGGGACTAAAAATTGTTTTACTTTTTTTTTTTTTTTTTTCAGAAGACACAGAATATCTTTCAGTGTGCTGTCACTACCAATGCTCTGCCAATGACGATATCTCCATTTTTATCTACTTATGAGAAGAGGGTGTTTGGTTGGAGAACAGAGAATAGGTCTTCTCCTAGCATAGAACAGTTGACGCTAACAGGTAGCTCTGGAGATTGCATAGTCCAGCCCCCTGCTCAATAAAGGAGTGAGTAGAGCAGATTTCTCAGGGCTGTGTCCAAACTGATTTTTAATGCCTCCAAGAAGAGGGACTCCACAGCCTTTCTGGACAACCTGTTCCAATGTTGAATCACCCTAACAATAAAAAATAATTTGTTAAGTGCAGTTTTCTTTATTTCAGAAATATGAGTAACTCCAGAGGAGATACTTCAATGTATACAATCTCAAGATCTTGCCAGAAGAGTAACTCAAGACATCCTGAGTAATTTAAGCAACATTATGTGTGGTGCTTGAATAAAATGAATCATTCATAGGTCACAAAATGTGTTGCTTACACCTGACGCAAGATCATATGAGGCCTCACATACTTCTGATTTGGAACTCTTTTCCCTCCTAAGCTGTTGCTCTATCTTTTTACCAGCTTCTTTCATGGACCAGCAAGAATAAGTCATCATCTTGTTTGGAAGTTGCACCAATGGCAGCACTGCCACTGATGACTGGACACATCTGGTGGTCCTCTTAGTGATGTCTTTACTAAAACTCTGTTCTTAATTCTGTGAGACTACAGTTTCCATTCACTGGAGTTAGGTATCTACCTATTTTAGCCAAAAAAAAAAAAGAGGTTTTAGACGACTATGTTGAGCTGATTATTGACCATTATCCCCAAATCCTTTCAAAATCTTCATCTTTTGAAATGTCCCATATCATTTGATCTTGGATAAGTGAATCACATGCATCCATAGTAAAATATGCATTAATTTCTTGCCTTTCAAATCAATAGATAACACCATGTTGGTGAGCTGTTATGTTTGCTATTTATCCATCCCCACACTGTAACATCTGAATACTTTTCATCTCCCTCCATTTGAATCTGGACAAATTTGTTTAGTAAAGGTGACATGAGCAGTTTCTGGTCTCCTTTTTCATATATGGCAATTACTGAAAGAAATGTGTAACTTCTGTTTTGTCTACCTCAAGAATGAATAGAGAGAAGAGAATCAGTTCTACTTCTATACTTCCATTTCTTCTTGTGTAAGCAGAGTCTGGCTTTCATCCATATTTATAATATATATTACAACAAACCAGGACCTTGGCACCAGTTCTTTCCTTTCATAAATGCAGTCTGATTGTATCACAACCTTCAGAAAAAAAAAAAAAAATTAAAAAAATCCATTTCCTAATTAAACCAGCAAACAAACAAATCTTTCTCCTTTTCCCTCCTGACCTTGTAGTTCCTCCAATCCCTACTTCCTTTTCTCAATCAGAGAAGTAAAAGGTACTCTCATAAAAATATTTAGGAGACAGAAAGCAACATGATTAGAGTTTGAGATCATTTATCAGTGTTAGTTTTCAACTTAACAGCTATTTTGTGCCTCTTCTAAAAGGTTCCTGAACTTCTATGTGTTAATCAGTTAATGCATAGAAACTTATTAGCAGGCATATTTCAGATCACTATACAAGACACAGACGGTGGACCAGATGCTATGGGCAGCTCTTGAGATATGAAAAGCACAAAGGTAGATTAAACAAAAGCAGGAAACAACTTATACACGGAAGTTTAATTGCAGTCATTTAATTTTCAGTCCATTTTATCATGAGTCCACATATGCTCTGAAGTACAAGCAGTGACCCCAGTCCAGTAGAGAACCATCTGCTTAAGTTTTAGCACTCAGGTTGCCACACTGACTTCAAAGGAAATACTATAGTACTTAAACCCAAACAGGTGCTTTAGTACTTTGTGGATGAGTTCTGTGGTGGTTTTGAGATGTCATAATTTCTGTGTGGTTGAGATTTCAACTGGCTTTCCCTTAGAAAATAGGTTTTGTCGTACACTATAACCAAAGGACTTTATTGTCTGACACTTATTGACTGTGTAAATACTTTCTCATTTTATTGCTTTTTTAGGTAGCTACATGTCCTTCTTGGACATGTTTTATGAAGGAGGGTAGACATCCTAATTTTTTTTCAGATTTTGGCAAATTATTTGACTTAATAGTGGAAAGCAAGATACTCAGCAAAATTGTGATTCGAACACAAATTAAGATACCTAAAACCTGTGCAGTGAATGACTAAAATCCTGTTGTTGACAATGCAGATCTGGACAGAACTGTCAAAAGAGCCCAAAGAGCAATTTAACTCAAACTATTGGATGTTGAGCTGTCTAGACCTCCCAGTGCCATTGAATTCATTGTGTAAACCCAGGATTTTTTGAAATTTAGCTCTCTTACATATACACACATATACACAAAAAATTTAAGGTTGCGCATCTCAGACTGAGTCTAACCTTTAAATTTAGATGTGATCCATCCCACTCTAAAGCTATGCATATGAACATAAAACTCAGCAATATGCACTGCCTACATAAGTTTAACAATTTACAGTGTCTAGAAATTGAAGTTAAGCAAATTCAGCCCAGTAATTAGGCCTTTGATTTAAATTGATTTAAACTGTGGGATAATTAGCTACTAGACTAACTCACAGAGAGTTCTAACTGCATCAGAGACAATATTAAAAAGTAGATTGGTTGTTTCTCTAGTTCACCATCAACAATTCTAATCCTAATTTTTACTGTAGGTCACATTTGGTATCCCTTCTGGCATTATGATATTTGATCTATCATTATGTCTTGGGTTTGGCTAGGTTAGGGTTAATTTTCACTGGGAGCTGGAAGGAGACACAGCCAGGGTAGACAACAGAACAAGCCAATGGAATATTCAATACCATACTGAGTCATGCCTGCTATGTAAGAGTGAGGGCGGGCCAGGCAAAGCACTGGTTCTGGCAGTGAGGATCTCTGGAGCAAGCCATGCGGTTGGGGTAGCTTTAGATGGATCGGTTGTTCTATATTACTTGTTTTATATATTGTTTATATATTGTTTCATTATTATTGTTGTTATTATTGTTACTACTCCTTTTGCATAATTCTATTAAATATTGCTTATTTCAACCCATGAAGTTTTGCCTTTTTCTCACTATTCTCCTTGCCCTCCTGTTGGGGGGATGGGGGGAGTCAGTGGATACATGGTGCTCAGCTCTAGGTTGGGTCTAAATCATGACACACAGGATTTAGAGATTTTCCTCAGCAGGATTTAGAGACCAGCACTGGTTCTTAATGACCCATTACAATCCAGTTTGTAAAATGGTGTTGCTTGTTTTGGTTTTATTTTTAAAATATATTAGATTCACAGTGTAAGCTTTAAAATGCAGACTTCTTATTGTCTTGTAAAGAACAAGCCATGCAAACTACATCTATCTCTCAAAGCATTTGTGCCAACAGAACTTTAAGTACAGATCAGAGCAGTGCAGTTCCAAGACAGGACTTAATGTTGTTAAATGAGCAATCAGTTGTGCAAGCTTCTAGCAGTCATATAGTAAGTCCAAGCAGTGAAAACCAACTCTGTCCGTACATTTTTTCAGCCGAGTAGTAGCCTCTTTTTGTTTTATTATTTTCCTTTTGCTTTTCAGAGGCAATTGATGCTCTAAAGGAGAATTAGAAAGTCTGTAAGACTGTCAGAATGTTAGAAAAGACGAAGAGTTACATCATTTGCTGCAATCACTTCCGGATTATAGGCAACATTTTAACTGATTTCTTTCATCTTTTCCTAATGTCTCAAGAATAATAAATAGCACAACCTAAATAATGCAGCTTATGCTAAGGAAGGTAAAACATGCCTGTGTAACATTTTTCATGAATCCTATCTAATAAATATATAATTTTTTTGCAAGCTTTGTATGAGTTTATGCTTTTTCACTTCCTACAACAATTTTCTTTTTCCTATATTCTTATGTAAATAAATGATCACTACAGATCACTACTGGGTTTCTCTCACTTTAAAAAATTGCTTATATTCTTGACTCTGACATTATGCTGACAAACAACTTGCATTTTTCCAGTGACAAATAAATGCTGTAACATTGCCTGCAAATCAGGTGAGAAACTACAGAATCGTACAATAATACAGATGGGAAAGGACCAATGTATCTCATCTGCTTCAAGACCCCAGGTAGAGAATGACCAACTTACAGAGCCTTGTACAGTTTGGTTTTGAATATCTTGAAATTCTAAGGTTCTGCATCATCTCTGGATGACATGTTCCAGTGTTTTACCATCTTCATTGTAATTTTTTCCCTGAAAAACCTAATTAGTACTTTCTTTGGGTCCTGGTTTTGCTGGGATAGAATCATAGACCAGCCATGGCCTGCAGGCCATTAGCACTTTCAAGTTAGCCAGGGCAGCTGACCTGAGTTAGCTCACAGGTGTATCCCATACCCTAAACATCACACTCATAAAAAAAAAAAAGAGGAAGTTTGACAAGTTATTCCTACTTATATGAGATGAGAAAGTGTTTTTTCAAGACGAAGTGTCCCATAACATAGACACAAACATATGACCCAAAAGAAATTATAAGCAACTTACCCAACTTTTTATGCAACCATTTTCAGTAGAGAACACTCTGATTTGAGCTTTGATTTCACTCTACCCTGAAGTGATAGCTGTAACATCTACTTTGAATTTTGCAGAGCACACAGTAAGCTACTGTCTGGTGCAATTTACCTACCATTTAGAGCTGTTCATTTTCTCTCACAATTCTTTTCACATTGTACTCCTGAGACAATTACTATACTCTGTTGCTAACCCAGAGCTGCCTGGACAGTTCTGATCTAAGACATTCTTCTTTGGATTTTCCTAACTGAAGAACCTTGCATATTAGAAGTCTAGATAAAATAAGAAGGGGTTGAGTTTTCTGTGGTGTTTTCTTGCATTTCTCACCTTCATAAAAATTGTGGTGACAAAGCCTGATCCATTCTGTACTGTTTCCTGTTCTCGTTCAGTGAAATGAGACTTCAGAGGATTTCAATACTCAGTACAATTTCTGAAAGACAGTAATATACTGTGTAACTCTGACCTTTTCAGTGTTCTCTAATTTGATTGGCAGGAAGCCATTCTTGTTCTCTGTTACATTTCTAGCAATCTAAATCTCCAAAGAGAGACTGTATGGCTAGCCAGTGAAAATGCAAAGTGTGTCAGATGCAATGAGTAAGGCTCAATAATATAATACAGATTACATTAGACATCCCTGAGAAATTAAATTCTCATCACCATTCAATTACGGTATGATAACAGCACTGATAAAAGGCTAAAAGAATAAAACAATTCACTTCTTTAGAAAAAGAAGCAAAAATGTTTTTTATTTGTTTGGATACTCACAAAAAGGATGGTGTTACTGGGATCAATAAGAAGAGTGTAGTAATGCCTGTATGGACAAATGAGAGATATAACACAATACAATCCTTAACATTTTCTAAATACTTTTCCAAACCACTTAGCCATTTTGATCTTTCTTTTTTTCTGGCATAAAAGGAAAGTAAGGAAAAAAACCAAAACAAAACACCAAACAACTGTTGGTGAAAATGAATTGCAAAAGAAAGGAAAGTGACTGTTCTCTTGCTAATGATTGTCACAGGAAATAAAGCTAGTAAAGTCTAAAGACTTTATAATATCTGACAGCACATCAAAATTTGTATCGAGAAAGTTGGTATCTTAAAAGAATGAAACATGGATAGAAATCTAGATGTCTTGACATCTAAGACTGAGTATAGAGTCTCTGCCACAAGCTACAGGGGAATCTCTGCTCTGGCATCTGAAGCACCTCTGTCTCTTCTACTGTGACCTTGGTGTCTGCAGGTCTGTTTCTGATACTTTTCCCTCCCCCCCATTCCTCCTCCGTTGCAGACATGGCTGGAACTGGCTGGAATAGGCTTCATTCAGCATGGCCAGTCCCTGTTCCCTTCTCACAGACATCACCCTTGAAGTCCTCCCACTGCCACAGCCAGTAGCATGGACACCCAATACAAAACAGCATAAATACACCAGAACTCCAGAAAGAAATGGCCCTAAGCTCTGGACACAGAACTTTTATCCATACCTGTGTTTTTAAAGTGTAAACTGTGTGTCATCCACTCATCTGCAGGATAACTTCAGACTGTGGACATACTATGATACATTGTCAATTTAAAACATTGCTTTTCAAATAAGATATATAGCCCCACTAACATTGTGATTTTAATGTTGTTTATCAATATTAGTTATGCTTTTCAGCTGTGGAAGAATCACATTAACCTTTTATGCAATTAGTATCTATAGTTAAGACAAAGATCCTTCCAGACTTCTTAGATGCAAAAAGCTGTAAGGCAGATTTGCTTTGCTCATGAAGAAAAGTTAGAAGACAATAAAGACTGCCTTTCTCCTTCTCTTCTTCCCACATTTCAATTATGTTTCTACCATGTTTCACTGAAGAAGGATAGTTTGCTTTATACAACTGCAAGACACCGACTCCAAATGTCAATCACAAGAAAGGAGCCTAAGGCTCCATCCTTCTGCCCCAAAAAGCATGTATGCTGTACCTCCCTGAGCAGTGTTAATAACCATAGCCCCAGTGTCTACATCTTACTTTTTATAGTAGTAGAATCTGACAATGGTAACAATGGAAAAAGCTGAAAGCTGCCTGTATTCTTGCCTTTAACAAATGGGCAACGATTATGTCACCGATATCTGTGGATCCACTCATCAGCCTGTTTGACCATGGAAGTGTTTAAAACAGCAGAGGAGAAAAGTGGCTGGAAAAAAAAAAACAAACAACCAACTCACTGTCCCAAACAGGATTTCAATAAAACATCTGAGAACAAATTCAAAGTTCCCTGGAGCTCTATAAAATACCTGGGAGCTGTATTATTGTATGCTACCCATGCAATGGTGTGTGCTTGTGTGTGAAAGGATGCAAAAGGCAACACGGAGTCAGAAGAGACGAAAGATTCACTGGGGCCAAAACAACCATGGAGCAGTGCTCGCACTAGCTGAAAATGCTGGTGATAAAACTGAAAAGGTGCAAATTGTTTCCTCTGGCATGATAAAGCCATCTTACTTGCTCATGAAAATCAACAGGACTGAACCCAAAATAACTAAACTCCATCAGTAATTTTTCTTAGCAAAGGAAACAACCCATAAGCCCCAGAATATTGGCTACCTGCTCAAGGAAAAACAAAACAAAACCAACCAAACAAACAAAAAACAAAACAAAACAAACAAACAAAACCACAAAAAAACCAAAACAAACAAAAAAAACCCAAACCAAACAGCAGAAAACCTCAAACAGCCCAAAAACTAGTAAGTCTATTTAGTTTATTAAAAAAATAATAAAATATTATTCTATGACCTTCCCCCAATTTATTTTGAATATGTGTTACACAAATAAGAAGCTCTATACTTTCTTCAAAATGCTGCTTCCTCCATTGATGACAATTTCTTGCTGTGACAGTCACTGTTATATATTCCCTTTCCTCCCCTCCACCCCGCAAGTCTGTCTCCTATAGGCTAAGAAAAAAAATATCCTTCAGACTTATTTTCAAAGAAAATTTGCTTTGGTGATAGTCTGGTAGGAGAAAAGGCTGTTCCTAAACAAAAATCTCAAAAATATAAAATAATTATAATTAATCTGACTTTAAAATTAACATTATATTGAGATTGACTTAATACTTATTTGCTTAAATTTATTTCATCAGTTCAATCAGCTATAAAACACCTTGTTCTCTCCAACATACAAAACAGAAATCAAAAATATTTCTGAAGCATTGAGAATTGATAGAGAATCTGCAAAAACCTCCTTTTTAGTAATACCAACAGCATAACAGTAATATTCCTTATACAAAGGAGATTTATGAAATATACTTAACAGCAGTTGGATAAAAGACCACAATGCTGTAACTGTGTTTCTTTTACTACACTTGTAATAAAAATTACAACTAATCGGTGTAATGACACAACACAAACAATACATGCAAATGCAACATTAACAAATTGAGGAATTACAGCTGTGTGCTTCTGCTTTTGACCTTTTTTTTTTTTTTTGCTTTACCCTGCTACATTAACTCTGTTTTTCATATTTATTATGGAAAGACCATGTAAAGAATCTCCTTGCCTTTGATGCTTTCAGCTTCTTCACCTTTTCCTTATGTTACATAATAGCTCTTACTCATGGCTCCTACAACTTCTGTGTTAGTGAAACCACAGATTGCAACAGGAACATGACAGTGCGTGTCTGTGTCCAAAGGCTCTGTTGCCTCTCAAACTGAGGTAAATATTAGCAAACACCAAAGCATATAGTTATTTAATCAGGAATTAACAATCTGGAGAAAGCAATTTGCCA
>JAAGNO010005776.1:1889-33208 GCA_033439905.1 Ceryle rudis | reverse complement strand
TGAGGTAAATATTAGCAAACACCAAAGCATATAGTTATTTAATCAGGAATTAACAATCTGGAGAAAGCAATTTGCCATTTCCTGAGTTACATTTATTCAACCAGAGGAGACTTTAAGGACTAGGAAAGGAATCAGTTCGCACCAGCTCTCAACTTGTATAACAGAAGACAGTTTAACAGATCTTTTCCAGAATCTGAGGTTTAGGATGTTACATGAGGTGTCTTGTAGCCATTAAAGGACACCTTGTATTTATCTGTTGTTTGGTAATTAAATGGTTTAGACTGTTTGCTCTTCTTGGCCTCTGTCCTAATTACAGTGGTTATGCTAATAAGGTTACCAGATAAATATATTTGTTGGTTTTTACTTATAACTGGCATAGTCACATCTATGTAAAAGTTCTCTATATTTCTTCTGTGCTATCTATATATTTCAGTACTGAGAGAAAAAAATAACCATTTTTTTTTTGTCCATTTCTAGAGGGAAATGCCTGAAATATCATACTGCTGTAGAATGCAGTAAAAGCACCTGAATTTTTTTTTTATAATGGAGTTGCAGTGGTATGAATGGAGTCTTCATACATCATATCAGAACATCTACACTCTTCACTGGCACAAAGACTTCTCCATTAGCTGAGGGCCCTTTACCTACTGAAGCCACCTGAATTCATTCTATAATCCTTGAAAAAACCTCAGTATTTGATATATTAATGCTATTCCAGCTCCAAAAGAATATCACAAACAAAACCTTCTGCTCTGGGGAAAAAAAAAAAAAAGGATTATAACACTGGTCTTGGGACAAGAACAAAATGATCTATTTTCTGTGATTTTCTACAGGTTGAATTAGACAGTGAGTATTTCAGTTATTACTGGCAACATAAAGAGATTAGGAAAAAATCTGTAGTTCAGCTGTGACCTTCTTCTAAGGGATTCAGATAACTTCTTAAAGTCTAAGTCAAGGAAGACATTTTTTAGAATGAAAAAGCTCTTCATATTTGCAAATTCTGCATGATGGCAACAAATGTCAAGTCAACAGTTGATCTGAAAGGGGAAAAAAAAGTATAGCAAAAGTTTCTAGGATACTTTCATACAGTGATCAGACCCTCAATTTACAGTATCTTGGAAAATTTATATCATACATCTCATCTCTGGGTATTTTAAGTTTATAGGTCTCATGGGTTCATTTAGGAGTAAGAAAGCCCATAAAAGCTAGATTTTTATGTGTCTTATTAAGGATGTTACAGCATATGATATTAGTACTGAAATTTTACACCAATATGAAGGGTGGCCGAGAAAGCTTCCTTTAACTGAAGAAACATGAATAAATTCAGGGAGAGAAACTGTATTTAAGAAACCAGTCAAGCAGAGCACTCTTAAACCATTTGCACCTGTAAGGGAGTGCCTAACAGATGGAGAAAATGCTTCAGGATATCAAGCTTTTACCTGGAATGGAGGAGATCAGCATCACACAAGGTTGGATCAAAACCTTTAAAGGATCCGAGTTAGTTCATGCCTTTTCAAGGAACTGTATTCTCTGTTTCCATGCTACTTAATGGTTTTCTTTCTCCACAGACATTTCTTTGTCATTTTGAAATACAAGTTACAGCTCCACTACTATAGAGAAGTCAGTGAAATTAAAAAATAAGTAAAGCACCGAAAAAGACAAAGCGTGAAACATGCTGGATGCTCTGCATTGGAGATGTAGGTTCTATCAAATGGAAAAAAAAAGTCATAATAGTATGTAGTACCACACTAGCTAATTTTTGGGCTAACTTAGCCAGTTTTGCAATACGTAGGTTGTTTTATACAGTTTCCCACACTGTGTTTTGATAACACTAACCTACTCAAAATTTAAAGGTTTAACTGTATGTCAGACAGTAAGGAATAATAACAATAAAAAAAGTTATGGGAAAAGGGGGATCAAGAGCAGAATCTAAAACATTAGAGGTAAGAAAATTGGGAAGAAGAAGAATTATTTTGGAACTGATTCTAGTTTTTCTCAAGTCAGTCATAAACCTGAGAATTAATTTAGCAAGAATCAGATCAGAGACCGAAGCAGGTAATTGAGTGGTACTGTGTTCACTGAGATTTTTTAGTTTTCTGTAGGCAGAGACAGAACTAACAGTCTACCAGCCTTGGACTGTGAAATTGCTGTAGTTCCATATGTTTCAAAAACTAAAAACTACTTACTATCCTCTGAGGATTTGACCTATTGTTTAGAAATTCCACAGTTAAAGAAATAAAGATGATGGGAAAACAAACAGAAAAACCTGAGTCACTCTGAGTTTCCACTATGTCACTTTGAAAATCCCAGGCACAGTGAGACAAACAAGTTTAGAGAGGGATCCCAGTGGAGGCCTCTCCCTAGCAACAATAGTCATGTAAAATAAGTTTTTTCATCCTCTTCTTTTTCATGTATCCCTGGTTTATAAACACACAAATACTACAGATGGAATAGTTTTTCAGTCAACTGGTATCTGTAAAGATGCAAATAAGAAAAAAAAAAAAAATTACACAATACTGTGTTTTCTGATAGAGCATAATCTGAAGGAAAAAAGTCATGTATGGGAATTATCTGGTTTTTACTAGCAACATCATAGTAGTTTATTTTTATATTATGTTACAAGATTTAAAGACTAGAAAATTACTATCTTTTGTTATGATTATTTAGGGGCAGTTTCAGCTCATGCTTCTGAACAGCTGAGGTCCCAGCTATGCTTCCTACACACAGGGTTTGGGTTTTTTTCTACGATAGTTTAATCAACCCTAAAATATAAATAAATTCACCGTCTATTGTATCTTAATTCAGGCTATTTTGGACTAATTAGATCTTACAGTAAGTGTATTTAAGGTAGAGAGAGTTGCATCCAAAGTGGCTGAAAGTGATAAACAGCAAAAATTGAACAGAAAAATATCAGAGATTGAAAGAGTATGAAAATTAGTCTATCCTGGTCTAAAAGTTTTCAGAATGCAGCAACCGAGAACTTACTTTCAGTAAAAGGCTGTTCATTTTATTCAAATTCTTATCTACTTGCTATCCAAAATATGTAGAAATAAGTTCTATGAAGTTACCTTGCATCATGTAGAAAACCTACTCATTTTCTTTAAAATTTATATTTGGTAATTCAGTTCACTCCCTTTATTTTTTAAAGGAAAAGGGATAATTCCCTACTTGCCATTCATGATTTTATATTGAGCACATTTTTTCAAGTTTAAAATTTTACTTCATTTTCTGTGCCTCTGGTCTTTTGTATCCTACCTTAGAACATTTTTTGCTTCCACAATTGCTTTATCTTCTTGAGACGGTTTGACCTGAACTATGAACAGTGTTCAAGAGACTCCATGAATTTATGTACTGGCATAATTACATTTTCTGTTTTGTTTTCATTTTTGTTCCTAGTATTTCTTAGCTGATCTTTTTTTCATGTATTGACAGACTTTATCTCCTCTTTGACAAAGCCGTGTCATTTCTACTACAATCAGGAAAGTACACATTTCACACTGTATCTAAAACATGAGTAGCTTTCCAGAGTAGCAGTTTATTCTCACATCATAACACTCAAGTCCCAGTGACATCTGCTGTACACACTCGGATGCACTTGGCTGTGGTTTCTTCATGATGCTTTGTAATGACCTGTGATGTGCTTGCATAAATAACCTGTGCCCAAAGGTGAGGAAAGTAGAATTATTCCATTTTGAAAAATGCAGCCAGGAGCTACTTTGCTGAATGCTATCTGTCCTCATTTGTATCTAGAAAAAGCTGTCATCTTCATTTTTCTAAATGCAACTCTTCAAAGTCTTTAAAAAGCAGTGTAGTATGATTACACTGTAGGCTACGACACTGGATTATAGTACTTCAGGATCAGTGAGTCACATACGCATTTCATTACTTCATTAAATATTGGTTCCTGATTTCCAAATGTTTCTGTGCTGCATCTTTACTTGAATACTCTCAGGCTTTTGATTGAGTTTTGTAAAACAAATTTTTTGGCCTCCTCTTAGATTCTATGGCCTGGATATATTTGTAATGGCTTTATGGCTCTTGGTACATTAAAAGGGTTTTTCAGAATCAAAAGATACTTCAAGGAGAACACAGTAGGTCTTTTCAGCTCCACTTTGACCTAAAATGCTTTCTGAAAAGCTGCTTAATACAGCTGCATCTCCATACCATTGTTATGGATTGCCTCTTCTTTAATTTCCTCAGGTAGAATATAATCTGTTATAATCCAGATACTTGTATTTCCCTTCAAAACCTAATTTACTTTATGTCAGTAATGACTTGCAGGCTCTGTTCATAGCCAAAGCCCTCTGTACCCAAAAATGTTTGCCAAGAGGCATGTGAAACACTGCCAGGCTGTTCCAATGACACTAATACTTTGCATGTAAAAACATACAATCAGCAGTTTAATCTGGTAAATCATACAGAATCTCCTCAATAGCTGGCAAAGCTTAGTAATTCTTTTTCATTGCTTCATTGAGTGGTTTTGTATGAAATAATCTAAGTATTTTCTCACAGTACCAAATGCCTCTTTTTTATCTATGCTAGCTGCAGGAGGGTTATTAAAATATTTTATTTGTTGCAGTTTTTTGACTTTCTTTGGCATGATAAAATTCTTCATTCTGGATATGCCATTATGCATGTTGATTCTTTAGATTTTGCTATAATTCTGTCTACAATCCCTAATGAATAAAGATGGATAAATGACTGTTTGCATGTCTAGGTTCAGAAGTGAGTGGTTAGTGGGTCATACTCTGTCCCAAGGTAGGTAACACATAAAATAATGAAAGGGTCTATCCTGGGAGGCACTCTTTCAAGTTTTTATGACACCAAAATAAGGGAAACTTTTAATACCACTGAAAGCAAGGCTGCCATCCAGAAGGAACTGGTGGAACAGGCCAACAGGATTCTCATGAAATGCAATAAAGACAAAAGCAAAGTCCTGCACCTGGGGGGGAGGAGGGGGTGGAGCCCTCGAAACAAAGTTTGGACACTGGCTGGAAAGCAGCTCTGCTGAAATGACCTGTAGGTCCTGACTGGCAACAGAAGGTGCAGGAGTCAGCAGTGTGCCCTGACTGTAAAGGTCTACAGTGTATCCTGGCTACTGAAAAGAGCATTCCCAGTAGATTATGCCCCACTACTCAACATTAGACCAAGTGTGGAATACTTCATACAGATCTGGACCCACTGTATGGGAAAGACTGCAGGAAATTCTCAGAGAGGCAGTGTGATGGCGCAGAGGTAGAGCTCTTGCCCTGTGAGGAAATGCTGAGGGACAGGGACTTGTTCAGCCTGGGGACGACCTGGCTTCAAGAGAGCCTTTCCAAATTAATAAGGTCATTAAGAAGACAGCTTTCTGAGGTCGCCTCCAACCTGAATTTTCCTATGATCTTACGAAACTCATGAGGGTAGCTGCAACACTAAGACATGAGATAGTTTACTTTCATCTTACCTAGTAATTAGGCTATTGTTTATTCTTAGTCTGTTGTATCTACTTTTACGCTGTAAACATAGGACCAGGAAGCTCATGTTCTTTGTCCTTTCTCTGGTTTTCATTTGTCTAAACCTTCATATACTGCTGCAGTATTAGCAACTGTTTGAGACTTTCCTTAAGCAGATCTTGCTATCTTTACAAGCTGAATGACTTTCTCTGTGGAGCTTCTATTCTACTTCAACACTTGCCCACAATCATACATCTGGGGAAAGAAATATAAAGGTATCTCCTTGCTTCTTGAGTGTTCCTTCTTTTGCCCTACCTTCTAAACATACTATTCTCCTTTCTGTGGGTCCTGGTAGTCTGAGTGATACCAATATTTCTCATTATTCACACAAGACTCTATGGATATATTCACAAGACATAAGGTAGCTCTAAATAATCATCTATCCCTACATGAAATAACATCGCAGCTGTGGAAATACTAGTTCAGATTATCATTTATCCCAAACCAGTTGCCTGGTTTCTCAGCAAGACTATCAACTACTCAGTAAAAGTAAAGCACTGCTCTGACTCAGCTGTAGCATATATAGTTGTGGAACTAGTTCATGTATAACTCATTTAAATGTATCTGAATAGCACTGTATTACCTGGAGCAGATATTACCTACATTTCTAAACTAAGTTTTATTTACAACAACAACAACAAAAATCTTAAGGAGAGAATGTAGATCATGCAAATAACATCGAAGCCTCAGTAGATAGTACGGATAGTTTTAGAAAAGTAAAGCAAGAGTTGACATAACCATACACTTTCACTTATTATAAAGAAATATCAGCATATCACTTGGGAATAAAAATAATGGACCGATTTGTCCTTATTTGAACATGATCTTTCATTAGACGTATGGCTGAAATTAAAAAATAAAAATCTTATTATTTAAATCACATTAATTAAAATACATTTAAATAGATCACTATTCAATGAGAAAACCATCTAAAATATACTCCATTCTGTCCCCTATTTTATGTCTTCATTCCCATGTTAGACCCATTCTACTGTTTTCCAAAGAATTCACAAATCTTTAATACTGAATTGAATCAAGAAGCAGAGTCATATATACAAAAATACAGAAATTGCTGTATATAGTAACTCAAAATATCTAGCTCACAGTATGGGGTCTTTGTTTTTTTGTTTCCTCACAACTACGACTTTTTTCCAAGAAACTGATTAAGTAAAACACAACAGAAAAATAAGAAAGTTTCCAAAATGTACAGCACTTAATTAAAAGCAGGCAACTCCTGTAGCATTTAGGCTGGGAGTCAAGATGATTCCATGTTCCAGTTTCAGCCATGGCACTGACTGACTTTGGACAACTTTGCTGACTTTTTCTCCTTGTTCCTTATTCAGCTCAGCTGCACAGCCGAGTAAAAAGCAAGTCACAGTGACAGCCAGCTGCTGTGCCTAACCCATACTCTCTGGGAAAATAAATTGAAAAGGAATAGGGAGAGACCAGAACACTCTAAACCACCTACCATGTCAAAACAGACAATTGCAGGGAGCAAAGAAGCGTCTAAATAATGTGCACAGTCTGAAAGTGCTTAGTGGACATCACCAAGATTTTTCTTGTTGAATGGGGTTTTAATCTGAAGAAAAAACACTGCTGCCTACATTTTCTTGTGAGGTGACAAAGCATTGTTTAATAAATGGCACTTAGATTCTACCTTCTGTACATCCTGTTTTCTGCTTATGATAATAAATGTGTTTTGTTTAAAACTGTAGCAAGGCAACATTAAACACTGCTAGAACTTGGCAGCCTATGTGTAGTCAATGAGTTATGAGCAGTATAAGTGTGTAACAATGTAAAAAATCTTGCTAAAGTTCACACTGTCTCTCTAATCAGAATGGATTTAAACACTGTGAGAGGAGTTTCAGTGCTCTATCATGGAGAAGTGTCAGTATTGAGACATACTGGCACAGCAGCATGAAGACCACAGTACTGCTGATACCCCTTTTGTAGCAGACACCATTTCAACTCTGATACCATGTTCATCATCAGCTTCGCCTCATGAACAGTGACAGCTTGTGTGTTTCCAAGGGGATAATAACATCTATTCTGAGTTTTGTGAAAAATGAGGAGGAAGTGTAGCCTGCTGTTGCAGATTTTGTATATACATATGACCAAGCAAATAAATAAATTTAGAGTTAAGTGCCTAAAATTACATATCTGAATCAGTGGTTAATGAACAACTACACAGTGTGCTGTTATGTTGTTCCAAGGTAAAACCCTTAAATTTGCTATAAAAAGCCATAAATCTGGGGTTATTTTTCATCTTTTGCCTGGTACAGTTTATTTCCCAGTCCATGATAAGTCTGTTCTGAAAAGAGGACAACCATAAGGTCCCCATGAATGAAAGGCAGTAGGCAGTCTCTCTCATAGTGTGCCTTGCAAATGTTCACAGATTTCACGCTCCTCTTAGTCTTTAGCTTAGTTACCAATGACAGGTCACCACTGTAAGGATAGCTGCACTTCAGCTTGGTCCCTAGATCAGTTCTCAATGTTTTGACTGCCTTGGATGATAGCAGTACCATTCTGGGACTGTGCCACAACCACAAAATGTTTGTTTTCAAAGTAGTTTTTGGAGTGACTGAAGATAAGTAACATACTTTTCTTTATCTCAACCTGCTTCATAACACTAAACATAATTGTCAGCAGTTTATTGCAGAATTATTAGTCTTACATACATAAGACAGTAGTAGACAACATACTGCTGTGAGGCATCTTGCCAGAGAGTGGCGATTAAAATGGTGTGATGTCAACACATTTTAAAGCACATGGTTTAAGTGCCATTGTTATCTAAGCCTTATTTATATCTTATAACTGGCAAACATTGAGGTACATAACAGAACTCTGCATCATGCAGATACACCTGAAAATACAACACAGCCCAAGTACTGTCATTTCAGAATGAGTTATAAACCTGATTTATTAAACATACTCTATCAATGTTATACCAGGGATGGAGTGGTTACAGAACCCTTTACAGTGTAAGAATGTGTAATTCTAATTCCTCCTTAAGAATAAAGAGGATTTTTTACAAAATGCTTAGTATTTTTCAACACGCTAGGCTCTGTAAAACTGATAATGATTTGAAAATTAAGACTGTCAGCAGTACATTTTACAAATGAATGCAGAAGTCAGTCAAATCCAAAACCTATAATGAACTTTTGTTTTGATTCTTCTGGGAGGCACAAGGGCTGACCTGGGTGGTTTGGATTAGGAGTTTGTTCCTTTGTTTGGGCGGAGGGGCAATAAAAGAGAAGCTCATGGGGGAGAGGAATCAGTCAGTTCATTACAGCTTCAGAAAGAATACCTAGAGGTACTTTGACAGAAAGAAAAATATACTTTACCATTATCTTGTAGTTTGAATATATATGTTTATTACAGTAGTTTAATAGATGGAAGTCTAGAGCCCTTCATCAGCACTAATTCTCAATGAACTCAATAATTTTGCCTGAGGACAGAGCATAACACAGACCTCTCTGAAGGAGGCCAACACAAAGTATACGCAGAACTAAAATCTGTCAAATACTGTTTTGAAGGCTTATGTCTGATTTAAGTGATGAATGCTTTTTTTAACATCTCAACCCAAAAACTACAGGATTTCCTCAAAAATTATATTTATATTTCTTAACCCCTTTTTAAAAGGTTTTAATTAATATTGCAAGCATTACACCACGTATGTCTCTCTTTACTGGTGATAGCAGTCTCCTTAGACATAACTGGCTACGTTAGCATTTAAATAATTTGGGCTATGTTAATGTAAAACAGGCAGGAGAACACTAATTTTGATAGGACAGATGTATGAATGAATAGCAAAAGATTTCACCTGTTCATGCTTTAATAATAAAATACAAATCAGTTTTATAGAGACAACTCAACAAAAGAAATGTTCTTGGTATTAAACACAGGTGTCCAATTACTTTATAAGAAAAAAAATCTTTAGGTTTTTCTTAGATCCATCTGCAAATGTAAATTATTACTTATTTTCATAATTTTCCATTTTTAGCAACTCAACTTTTTTTTTTTATGATTGGCAGTATGTTCTACTAAGGCCAGTTTTTTTGCAGTTATTTATTCTCCATGCGTACTTTATTTGCATTGAGCTGGACATCTTGAGGACTAAGATGCTATGTAATGAAATGATGCTGGAACATGTCTCTAAATGCTCATGTAATTAGGCATTTGGTCATGGTTTAGCAGAAAACATTTTCAGAGAGATGCTAAATAATCACACAAACTCATATTTTACACTCAAATGCAGACCATTATTCTGCGTGACGGTGGGGCATTAGTAGGAGATAACAAATAAATACCTAAGTTAAGAAAAGAAAACCCTCATCCATCTTCAATGGCTAAGAACATTAGGCCTAGACTAATGAATAAACAATACCTGCCTTTTGATTCAACCTGAAAATGTTTAATAGATATTATCAGGGAGATAGGTAGAAGCAATGAGGTAACAAACATGAACAGAACATCTGAAATGAATCTGAACTGATATGAACTGGACAGATGAGCAGACAAAAAGGTTTTGATAGCAGTAGCATGTGAAAGTTTTTCTGCTTTTAAAGATATGGGAAGAATCATTCAGGCAGCTGTGTAAACGGAACAATTAAATAATATTCAAAGAACATTTTGAAAACAGCAAAAGAAGATTTGGGAATTGAATCAACATGGCGGGGGTCACTACAGAGAGAAAAACATGGAAGTATGTCATCAAGAAAATATTTTTACCAAAAAGTCAGGTAACCTATCTAGCAAAGATTTTAACTGCTGCTGTCATACATGTTGTAATCATAGTGTAAGAGATACTCAAGCATGGTGATGAACAATAAATTTGTTAAAATCATGGAATCATAGAATGTACTGGGTTGGAAGTGACCTCTAAAGGTCATCTAATCCAACCGCCCTATATACGGGGGTTTCCTCACTTTTTATATCAGTGTGCATCTTTGTAGAAATGACAAATCAAAAAATTACATTAGAAATAAACACATTAGAATAAATAAATTAACAAGAAGTCAAGAAAAATAAACTGTTTGGAGAGAAGTCTAATACATTCAAACCTAGAGACTGAAATGAATGGAAGTAATGGCTGGATATTAGATCCTCGTGATGCTTTTAATGCTTTGATGAAAATATGATCCCTCAGTCCCTTGCAGCTTTAGTGCTTTACAGTGGAGAATGATGTTCATATTTTGTTCTTCAGTCTACTATAAATTTGATAATCTCTGAATGCTGGGCTTGGTCTCCAATGTAACATCTATAATAAGATGCAAATGGAATAATTTTATACCGAGTGACAAATAAACACATATGACAAAGCATATGGTTGGTGTAATATTAGTGTATTACACCAAAATTATTATGCTATGGATAAATTTGACCCACTACATTCAATAACAGAAATAATTTATAATGGAACTTTCTACTGCCCCTTCAGCCAGAAAAGTACAGTCAAGATGTTCTTATTGAACACATTCTTAAATTCCCATTGTAAAAGTATAGAGAATTCATAGAATGGAGATAATTGATAAAAAAATGCTACCAACTTTCCAGTAGAGCATACAGAAATATGCTGGTGCTTACAATAAACTTCATACATACTTTGAGGCAATTACCACAACAGAATCCACAGTTGCACAGAGGTCACAATTTTCACCTCAGGCCCTGACTCCACAGCTCCAACCTATGAGCACTTTATATGGCTGTCTTTCTGAACTCAGATGGAAATGTACCTGATTCCCAAATTCCATATTTTATTTCAACATAGTTCAGATTATTTCTTTTGAGATTTTGCTTGCAAGTCCCTTAAATATGCATTTACAGCATACAATGATTTAGAGCAGCTACAAAGTACGAAATAAAGCTGCTTATGGCATCAGTGTAAGTCAGCCTGCAAGCATAGAAGGTATTGGAATTTATAGCCTTTCAATCTTTTTTCAATGTATTAATTTATTTATGTGTACACTTATTTTAGTAACCTCAGATGAATAAATACATTGTACATACTAGCATCCTTAAAGCTTATTTGAAGCTTTCTGAAGCTTATTATTAATGGGATTTGTAGCCAAGCATGTTTGTTGCTTGCTGGTAGAGAATGTTGAAATTATATATGTTCAAAGGAGAAGACACACATATAAATCTTTCCTTTTATTCCTCTGCATATATTAGTAGCGAAAGGGATTTTCTAGAGATGCATCTCATCTCTATTAATCTTCTCTGTTACAGTATAAATAGATCCCTTTATGTTATATATAGAGGGAATTTTTAAAATTTTTTTTTATGGAAACTTTGGCATTGAATCAAGTTTCAACCTTTCAATTGTTTATACTGGAGAAGTCATGCTTCTCTTACCAGAGAAAAATCTGCAGAATTTAAGCTACAACTGTGGTGTAGCAGGGTATTAGGATTGTGCATGTGTGTACACCCTGTGCACTTAGTTATTAATTCCCTGGATCATCTAGGAGCTCCTCACTTTGTGTAGAAGAGCCAACAAACTGACCTGAGACAAAGGACTCTCCTGCAACAAGGTGAGATTCAGACAGTCCAGGACACTCCCCAGACAGCTTGTGCTGCACCTGGGCTGAGGCACTATTTGTTCATTTGATGTATTGATTAACGCCCTGAGTCCAGAATATGGCCAGAGACTGCCACAGGACATTCTTGCTGTAAAACTGGTGAAAACTGGACAAAAATAAGAATCTTGTAAACAGTCAATAGAAAATGTTATTAAAGATGCAAAAGACATATACATAAGACAATCTTTTGCAAACAGGTGAGATAGTTTAGAGATGTTTTGTACATAGTTTAGTACAATTAATAGAAATGAATAATGCATGTGCTGAGGTGGTCATGTGGGACCACAACCCATCTGAATATAAGTACTGAGGAGATCAGTGGTTCTAGGAGCCCTATTCCAATCCAGCTGGATGCCATTGCAAGGACTCATGCAACAAAGACTCCTGTCACCCTCTGGACTGTGACCAACCATCCTGTCAGAGATTCAATTCCCTATGCAAGCACTACACTGTTCAAAAGATCCTAATAAATAAGCTGTTTGTTTGTTTGTAATAGATATTCTGACCATGAGTGTAACAGTGTTCTATTACGTATGTTTGTAGAAAATGCAAAAAGAGAACAGAGATGCGATACACACACAAACAGCACGGACATTCTTGTACAACCTTTTCTTATATCAGCACATTTTCCACCTTGTTTCCCACCTGTGCTCAAACGAGTAATTAATGTTGGAGTAAATGGCAAACAGTGGACAGCAGATGAAAAAAAGCGTGAGAATAGGCTCAGTCATCCTTAAAGTATAAGGTTTAACATCATCTTAAGCAAAAAGGGAGCTGTATTTCTCTTTTATTCCTTACTTTTATGGGGGAAAAATTAGTAACCATCTGTGCACTAGAATTAGCAGAATTTTTGCAATGAACTCTATACAAGTAGTCAGCTGGATCTATCACAGGTCTTTGTGATGATTCCTTTAGAAAGATAATAGAGATTAAACATTCAGTGGGTATCAAGGCAAGGTAATTGGTAGAGACTTCTCTAGGAGTGTTTTCAAACAAAAGCTCAGTAAAATATCAAGCAGTAGGCCAAGAAAACTACCCATAAATTTCTGGAATATGTTGCAATCTTTATTCAAGATCTAGTCACATTTCAATGTAAAGTTGAAAAATGACACCAATCTTACGCAGTAAGGAAATCTTGAAGAAAGAAGAAATAGTCTGATAAAAATCAATGTGACACAAAACTATCCACTGCAATATTCACTGCACCTATTTCTTATTCTATCTGGGTTTCCTTTGTAAAATCTTAATGGTATATTAAAAGTAGTATCTGAGACTAAATATTTTCTATTCAATATTGTATGTTACATTGTATTTTCTCTCATAGAGAAAATCCCAATAAAAGTAATGGATTTGAATGGTTACAGTAGGTTCAAAACATGGCCTTATCTATCATAGGTTACAGTTCTGGATACGCAGCCTAAGAGCTGTAGAATTTCTCTTTCCTGTAGGAAATTTTCAGTCTGAAGAAAGTTCCGAGTATTTTGCTCTTGCAGGATGGCTGGAATTTTTTGGTTCTGGTACAGTATCCTAAGGAAAAAGCCTACAGCTGTCAAGCATTTTATCCTAAAATTTCTGTGTTGAATGTAAAAAGCACTTCCCATTTTGTGAGTGCAGCCGTTGGCAAAGAGGACCCAAAACTTACGTGGTTTGTAATGGTTTTATCTTTGTATCAAAAAGAGAGAGAGAGAGAGAGAGAGAGAGAGAGAGAGAATGAAAGCTCTTGAGACTCAAACTGAATAACTGATTAAAAAAAAAAGAGATGTGGAGAGTAAAGTATGTTCCAGTTCAACATCCTGATCATAAAATGAATGGGATTATTTCAGGGATGAAATATGCTCAAACATACACACAGGTGACAAATAGAAACACACAGTCACATTTAGATTTAAGTTAATAATTCACACTTGAACTACACACCCTCTATTTTGCTTTCTCAGTACCTAATGAAAGTCATGATATGCTAGTCAAAGGAGCTTATGGTTACCATATAAACACAATTTGTGGTCCAGCTCCTGTTGGCACCTAGATGATTATTGTCATGACAGCTTGATATGCAACAGCTTGGTGTATTTCTGTATTACTCCATCAACAAGGTATCTTTTATTTTTTATTCTTTCTATATGTCTATTACTTCACTAAATTGATTTATTTTACTGTATGTGTGTAAATATTTGGTATATTTGTAAATATTTGTCGATTACATCAGTTCTTTGTTATCTTCTGTCATTTGGGCCAGTTACTTCCTTTTTTTTTTTTTTTTTTATTAAACAGTTCATGAATGACAGTGTTAGCATGCTCCTTCTTTCAAAATCTTATTTTTCTATCTATAGGGTTTTTGCTTAGACTTCTATTTTCTAAACTATACAGGAAAATCTTTCTTTGTAATTCAGACTTGCAGAATCTGAATCTTTTTATCTGCCCTCTGCCATACCTTTTCAATCTCAGCAATGTATTCCTTAGATTGAGAAAAATAAAATTGCATGTGATAAAAAAATAATTCAATTTTTAAACCATTATCTGGGAACAAACATAAAGTGCATTATTGGCGGTGCATTTTTTTATGCAAAGCCAACATCAGTTGTGAGATGAATTCAGGTCTCCCTGACTTCAATAAAAGCAAATGGAGGGTAATGGGCCAAGGTGTTATACAGTACATGACTTTTCAAGCTAAATTTTGTCTCACAGTCAAGTGAGCTCAACATGTTATCACAGGCATTAGTATATGTAAAATTTAGAGTCAGTACAAGCCTTAACAAGAGATTGGAGGTCAAACTAAGAGATTCTGTGCAAAATGAATGTAATACATTAGATATCTATTGCAGGCTAAGAGATTCTGTGCAAAATTAAAGTAATTCATTAGATATCTATTGCAGACAGTAGCTGGAGTTATTTGTGTCATTAATAGTATGTTTTAAAGGTGCCACATATATGTAATATTTTTCACAGAACAAATTAATTCAGAAAAGTTTAAATTCTAAGATTATTCCATGGCTTCACTTATATAGATCCCTGGAGTTGAAATTTAAGTTTGCTCTTAATATTAAACACTTTGCTGCATTAGAGTCAAGTAACATTCAGAATTGCAGAAAATGATAACCTACAAAAGAAAAGGATAACAAAGGAAAAGACATTATGAGATTATCTTACCACTGTTCTTATTTCCTTTCCCGTCCTTCCTAAATATTTTAGTCTTATTTTTGCACTAAAATAATGGAATTTATGTTGATGGTGAATTAATCCAAAAGAGAAAACAATATAAAGATTGGATCACTTCAGCTTTACCCTGCTTTACTAGCTGCACAAATAAATGGCTGCATTCCAACATACAGTGATGTAATTTGTTTGTATCTCCAAATGAAATCTTGAGCATGACCCACATTTTTTTATTTCCTTTTTTTTTTTTTTTTTCCCTTTAAGACAACAGTACCATTAGATGGCACTCTGGGTAAAGTTGAAGAATTACTTTGTAAGGCTGTTGCAACTCAAGTATGTAATCAAAGCATAGTAAAAGAGGAAATAGCACGTGTCATCAAATGAAGAGATATTCACATTCATCATGCTTTCAACAGTCTATAAAGAATTTCAAAGAATTATTTAGATATAACATTTGAGAGCAACATTTTGCACCTATTTTATTTATTTTTTAGATGAGAGGTAACAAATCCTCCCTATAAAGAAGATATACTGATTTGTTCTTTTTAACCTTCTTTTTCAGCTTTCTACAGGAGACATTAAAGGCAAAACAAAAAATGTCAATAGCTAATGATGTAAACCAAGTATCTCACAATATAAGCTTTTAATGGTATTATTACCCATTTGAAAAAGCAATTACCCCTTAGGCATATGTGACCATCTTGCACATATTTTACCTGAAAGTGAAAGCTTGAAACAATTTTGACTAATATCAAGTTTCTCTTTCCTTTAATTTGCATGTGTAAATATTAGAGTTCAAAAAACAGGATTTTGAAAGGATGATCCAAGATCCTTTTTTTTTTCTTGACAGAGGAACTCTCCATATGAAAAAGAAGCAAGGAAAAATTCTTAAACTCAAAGCAGTCAATTATTTAAGGGAAAATTTTTGCTCCTAGAACTTCTAGGCCAGTCTCTCTTTTCAGCTGTGTCTACTTCTACAGTCATCCTACATCCTGGTGGACACAAACCCAATAGAATATTTAAGTAATGATACACAAAATAAATCTTAAAAAAATTGTCCTTTGACTCCAAAATTACCCTCAGCTAAACTCAAGCAACCATGAAGCCAGTGGAACCCTGTGCAGCTGCAAAGGTACACTGATGCAGAGCTAGGTGAAGGCCTTAATAATTAAATTATTACCTGACTTGTTTCATTTGCAAATGTAGATTGCCACAGTAAGAAAACCTTTCACTTCAGAGGTTTAATTCTACTTTCAAGCTGTACTTAATAACTTGTTTTCACCCAGTATTCCAAAATGTTCCAACAGCTGTAGATTTAATCTCTAGACACCTTTATCCCAACTAAAGCATCAAACATATTGCAAGCAAATGCTGTGAATTCTAAATTAAGCTTCTTATCATGAACACTAGCTAATATGCTTCACTCTGCTCTATGGTGTGAGGAAGAGCAGATGAAAGTTAAAGGTCTGGAAATGTCCTCCAATATGCATCTGGGGAGTAAAATATCCTCAGCAGTATTCTACCGCTTCATCCATGTGAAGCTAAGTTACTAGAAAAGTCACATTTTGGAGACTCTCCAAATTTTCAGGGTCATGTTGTTAAATAATTGATGTCACGTGGCTCATGTGCTTAGGAATTCCTTAGAAAATTTTTGATAATTAGTGATGTGAAAATGGCACTGTCTCCTAAACATATGTGAGTAAAAGTGTGCACACGACATGTAACACTACTAGTTAATGGTACCAGAAAATTAACTGATATTTCAAAACTGGTCCCTATACGTTATACCATATTTCAATCGCCAATGTTGGTATACATTAATTTCTTCTCCTTCTCATCCAGTGGTACAATGCCACAAGAACTTCTGTTCTGCGGGAATGATGGTGGTCTTTGATATTCAGCCACCGGTTTGAAACTGCCTTTCCTTCTTGTGCACAAATTATGCTCCACTCAATTACCTGTACTTGGGGGGGAATTTCATAAGTCTGCCGCAACTAGGGCACTACAAGCTAAAGGTGAGTCTTCAGTCATTCCCAGATGATCAAGCTGAGCACTTTCTAAGTCTGTGTTAAGAAAGCTAGGTACTAAAGCAGCTAAACTAAAAAAATTTAAAATTAGAGAATTTTCATTCACTTCACAGAATTGGATTTCTACCTCTTCGTTATAAGCTAGGAAAATATATCTTCTCGGAGACTTATTCTTTCTTCTTCCTTTCCAATAGTCTCTTGATGTCTTTTGTGAATACTTCTTCCTATCTTGCCCTTGACTATTATTGGCACTGAAAGATTTGCTCAGAGGTAGTTTTTCTTCAGCTGTTTGTGTCCTTTTTTATTGTTTTTTTTCAACTAGTCAATTAAACTAAACCAATATGGTCAATCCAGTAGACTTTTTAGCAACTGGATTATAAAGAACTTTTGATTTAAATTTCTATATGAACTTTCAGAGTTTCCTTGGCAATGGGATTGGCAGTCTTAAATCTATACGGTTATTTTCTTGATGCTTCAGGATTTCATCAATGGGCAAATGAACTAATTGAACTGTTATCAGTGTAATTTTCTCTCTGCGTTGTTTGGCTGCAAAATTCAACACTGTGAAATATCAGTATTTTTAAAGATAAAATTAAAAAGTAGGAACACAACAGCTTTTTGATGTTTGATCCATTTTCAAAACCACCTTTTCTGGTGTAGGAGAAATGTGAATACAAAGATAAATATAGAAAAGAGAGAAAAAGAGGCTTTTATCTGTGTATCAGGACACAAAATGGCATGTTATACCTAGCTTCAGATAGGAAATTTGCAGGTTTTTTCCACTGCAGTTCACCTAGATGGGATAACACTGAAAGCTACAACACTATGAGTGAAGCATTGGCTACAGAAGGTCTCAGAAGCAGGTGAACAATAGGAGGTCAGCTACACTACAAATTTCCATGAAAGTAAAATAGAAAGTGATGTGACTGTCACAGAGTGCACTGACTATGGTAAAAAAGTAGTTATCATTGTGTCAAAAAAAAAGCCTCCTGAATTATGAAACTTGCTTTTCTCTGTGCCTACCTTCTTTATGCGTTTGATACACCTGCAGATCCATCTGTCTTTATACACAAATAATACTGTGGTGTCATTATGTTCATATCTTTCCCTTATCCTTGTCCTTGCATGCACAGAAGACTAACACAGCCATACAGGAAGATCTGGAAGAGATGTAACAAGGCTTCCAGTGCCCTTAGTCCTGCATCACCACCCACAATGCCCTGAGTATATAAGCAATCATATCAGGAATGTGTTTCTACAAAATCCTAGATGTCTATTGGTACAAAGGCCAATTGGATGCTTTTAATACTTTGCATAAATCAAAATGCAGAGGTACTACCTGTATGCCAGGTAAGAAAAGTTTCAAATGGCTAACAGGAACCAGCTATATTTGTGTTCAGGGTATACAGCTAGAATTTGTCTATAGTTTACAATGCACGGCACACTAGTTTGCAGTATATATATTTCAAACTACTATTCTCATCAAAACTAAGATTTTTTTTTTTTTCCCCACTCCAAAAGTCAAGGTTTCAAATGCATTTTCATTTCATAGCAAGAAAAACAAAAACCTGCACAAATAAAATCCCCCCAATCAGATCAAAACCAATCAAATAAAAAAAACCCTCTACAAAACATCAGAGAAATACAAAAGGAGTCCAAAATAACAACAAAACAATTCTAAAGAATTAATACACACTCAAAGAAGCAACTGGGCTACCACTGGTGTTGCATACCATATGACACAACTTCCCATCTAATTCCTGCAATACATCTTGCCCCCTTCTTTTTCCTAAAGGAAATTAATAATAGCATTATTGGTGAAGAATACAGAGCCAGCTTTCTGCTGTTGCTAACTGTCCTCAAAATAATTTTAGTATGTTGATTACCCAGGCAGCTGGGAGGAATATTGATTATGTTTGGTTGGTCAACAAAGACTTATATATGCCTTGGTTGGATGACCAGCAAGAATATATGGGTTGATGGACTAGCCAACTTAGAGGTCTGAGCTGTGTCCAAGCTGCTAAATAGTCCAAACAACACATGCACTCTCTTCACCCTCAGTGGGTCCAGAAATTACTTTATGCATGGATGCAGTTTACAGGTTATGTAACACAGAGAATGTTCCTCTATTTAATAAGTGGAATGATGGAAACAGATGTTAAGGGACTGGGCCAAAGGAACAGAGGGAGGGAAAAAAAAAAAAATCTTAAGATACATCTATATTAGAATCTAGTTCAGCCCTTGAGAAAAAGATCTATAGCATAAACCAGATGGTGCTGAAGATCCAATATTCAACATCTGTTTTTCAGGTGGGATCTTCAGATTAGCTGTTGTCTCATCCTAAGAGATGAATGTTCATTAATGCCAAGTATTCATTAGGTGTGCTTCTGAGGTGCATCATCTGGCTTAGTTTCATCTACAAGGAATATAGTTTGTGAGCTCCAGGTCTGAACTGTGATGCAATCTGAAATCTAACAACTGGGAGCAATAAGTAGTTTTGTTTTCCACTCTTAATATAAAGAAATTGTAGACACATCCTTAGGCATTAGGAACCACTTATTCCTTTTTCTCTGTTTCATCCGGTGCTTGTAGGCTGTATTGAATAGTAGTGACTATTGAATGTATTTTATTTTAAAATAAATTAAGAATTAGCTTAGTCATAGGATGAAAATTACTAAGAAACCTGTAGGTGATAAAACTCTAATTCTTGCTTTAAAGATCCAGATTGTGAAAGTTCATTTAGCATCATCACCATTTGTTTCTTCATGATGCATGGGGCAATGTGAAGGATATGCAGATATCCTCTAAACTTGCTGTATTTTTCCAGTGAGGGCATTCCCTCCTACATAGACTTAAGTTTTGCTAACTAGGTCTGGAATTCACAAAATGCAGTCAGTTTATTGAAGTTGTCCAAAATGATCTGAAGAGCGTTCAACCCTAAATTCCTTGAAATACTTCAACAGTTCAGAATTAAGCAGATAAGCATGGTAATAATTGGCAGAGACACATGTTTTATAATGACAGAAATATGATTTGCTTTTACCTTATTAAAGAAAACAAATTTATGTCAGTATGTTTGAAACTTTCACTGAAATCACCCCTGACATGAGTGTCACAAGCCAGCTCAGTGCTATGGGATTGCAATTCCTTGCAATATTTTTCAAGAGGAATGATGGAAAGCTCCAAGAGGGTCTCCAAGGTCACAAGCACAGGATTCATAAACTACACCAGAGATTTCAAATATGAAAAGTACTTCACAAATACTTTCAGTGAAGATTTCTTACTTAACATGAGAGTATACAGCTTCAGAAATTTTACCTAGGCAATACTGAAAGCTGTTTAAAGCTTGTTAACAGAGACTTAAAAATATGTGATCTTATCTAGTTTAATCTTCAAAAAAAATCTTTCAACTTGGATAAGATGAAGTTTACCACCAATACAGAATATACTCCTATGAACATTTTACTGTACAAAAAAAATGAATATTATCCCTATGTTAATAGAGCAAGAATATGTACAGAGAGGTTAAGTGACTCCATTATGTGCAAAGAGAGAAGACAGATGCAGATGGATCATACTTAAATTCATTCTTACTCTGTTCACTGCACTATGTCTTTTGGAATTGCAATGTCAGGGTGAGTTGTACAAAATTAACAAAGTCACCAAAGCATCACCTAAAATTTAAGCCCTAACAAACATATCAACAGTTGCAGCATCTCCATTCTGGCAAATGATGCCTTCTCAAACCAAAGAATTATTAGAAAAGGACAGCAGTTGACAAGATTACAATCTGATGTTTTCTAAATTTATCCTTTTGGAATCAAAATGGGCTTGGAATTTCAGTTAATAAATATGCTTTCAAAATATCAAACTAAACCATCCCACCCACTGGCTAGGAACATCTTCCCCGTGCAACAATAGAAAAATAACTAAATGAGAAAATATTCTAAAAAAAAAAAAAAATCATGACAATGTGTAAGTGAAAGAAAATAGTCTAAAAGAACGGGGGTGAAAAAAGCAAGTGAGTCATGAAGAGTGTTTGGCTTTCTTACTTAAGTTATTTTCATTTAAGAAATAAGGTTCTCTACCTGAGACGTGCAAGAAAACATGACACAGGCAACAGCTTGCAGCAAGCAAAATTCTGTATTCAAAAAAGGAAGATAGCTCTTTTTCTGTAACCACAGTGATTTTCTCTTCTACCACATCTGAAAGCATGCTAGATTTTTACCAAGAGAAGAACATATAGCTAATAAGGACATTTTCAGGGGAGTGAGCCAGGCAGAAAATAGACCACAGAAGATCAGCAGGAAAAAAGGAAAACAGAGTATACCGTGTTGAGGTTGCAGATGAATTTTACATGAAGATCTTTATTAGCCATATCTATTTCCCTCCCTCCAAACTTTGTCAAGAAGATTTGAGTTCCTAAATTTCCCTCTCAGTTTCAGCCTGCAGCACCAGGTCTGTACACTCTCTAGGCATTGTCCTTAGACGATGATTCTCATTAAGAAGCTAAACCTAAAGTTAATTGGATGAATATAGGCAACACTATACCCTTTAAATTAAGCATACTTGACATAACTGTAAACAAAGTAGCTCACCATAAGAATTATTCATGATGTATCAGTGCAGTAGGTGTGAAATGAAGAGTAGCACAAAAAAATTTTACTTTTTTTTAAACCTACATTAATTGATTTATCTTTAACCATAGCATCTCTGCAGTACACTGCAGACTACCGTATGAACATATCACTAAGGTCCTAGACCAGGGGCACAGCTTTTTTTTCCTAGCTAGGATGTCCAAGATCAGTCATAGACAGGACCTGACTATTGCAATAAATCTGTTAGTACACACTTTCAGTCCTTATTATATAAGAAAAAAATCAGTCATCTACATTCATATTTTAGACAAGATGATATATGATTTCAATATCCCAACAAGTAATTTAAATTTGAAATAACGATGTTAACTAACCACTTCTAGGTAGCCACACAAAGATAATTAGTGATAATACTCACTTCAATACTTTTCTTCTCTGAATGATTTTCATGCACAGAGCTATGTTCACATACATAGATATGACAGCTTTCCTGTTCATACACGGTGTTATAAATCAATTTGCCTCAAAATTAAGAATGTCTTGAATAAACATTAACAGATACTCAAGAATTCTTTTGTCTTTTATGTATCAGATGAGAGATGGGAGAGACACAGAAGGCAGAGATCTGGACAATTTGCTAAGCTCATACTGTTAGATTTAGCCTACAAAGGTCATGATTTAGCTCTCATTTAATACTCTTAAAACTCCAATTGAGTTCATGAAGGAAAAACTGTATGCCCATCATAACTGAAAGTTTGTATTATCTACTTCTCATTTATATTCATTTGTTAGGTACCAACATCTAAGAATGATACGCTATCTAGTTCTAACTGGTAGATAGCTAGTAAAAGTAAAATTCACAGAGGAAGAAGAATAAATTTTAATTACAATTACTTGTATCCATTTGTTTACTATTTTATGTTGTTAATAGCTTCTTCAGTATTATTTAGCAAAGATTTTCATTTAGGATATAATACCTATATTCTTACTCATACTACAAATCTATAAAGAATTTGCAGATTTTGATTCAGGTTATCTTATATTTTACTTTTTTAAACAGATGTAATTTCTATTTATGTGCTAAGGTTAATTAACATAGAAAATTAATTTAATCAGAATGTACAAGGATTTTCCTGAGATCACTTCTGTTCAACGTACCCAAATTTAATTTGAACAAAAAAAGGTTGCATTACCTTGAACTTGAGTAGAAATGTAGAAAGCATAAAGTTTGTTTCCTAAAGCTTATTTCTCTGTTGTTTATATTTTAAAAAAGCAGTAGAGGATCATTCTTCAAGAGTGGCCTCGGAACCTCTTTGCAGAGTCCTCTCTCCATTTTCTAGCTTAGAAGATCTTTGAGGGCCTCAGAGAAGGTGAGGGGATTGCTAAAGAAAGGCTGGTCTGCCCTATAATTTAACTTAGCAACAGATAATGATTAATCTTCCCTTTGTATACTAAGACTGGGGAGGCAGCTGCTCTGAGTTTGTGTGGCCTGCTCTCTGGACCAGATTTGTCAGGCAATATAAATGGTCCTGGGACATGCAGAGTCTAATCTGGGGGTGACAGGGGGGCACTACTGCAGCACTGAGGTACTCCTTGGGTGATTAAGCCTGTATTAATGGCTTGCTTTGGCTTTATTTAGGCCAATTGCTAGTGTGCATATCTGGGATAAACACTCATGTAACTCCTCAGTGGCTTGACTCTGGAGGCTCCTCAAGTGGGTGCAGTGGGGCTGAGCTGCCTGCCTGCCTTCCCTGGGACTCTCTGAAGGGTGCTGGTGCTGCACTGCCTGTTCCACCCCTTCCTGAACAGTGATGGAGCCATAAGGGGCTCCCAATGATGAATGGTGGAAGGCTATTCTGGTCTGCTCTGTAATGCAAGTTGGGAGCTTTCAGGTCAGACTGCCTGGCCAAAGGCAATTTCAATGACTGCAGGCACAGCTGTCTCATGACAGGCACAGCTGCCTTGTGACACACACAGGGCACAAAAAGCCTTAGAAGAACAACTGGAGAGAGCTGCTCTGCCAGACCAAGTACTGCATATCACTGCTGGTATCTGCATATTATTTGCTATAAAGCTGTCTCCTGCCTTCAGACCATTCACTTTCAACAAAATTTCTTGTACTTTTTTGTGGTATAGCTGTAGCAGGCTGCTGGTTTGCTTTGATTAGTACTGGATCCACATGTTGGTGGATCACCTGGCAGTGAAGGCATTGCCCAGACCAATGCACAGTTTTTAGCAGCATTTGTTAGCAAATGCAGAGCTGTTTATACTGGCTGTCAGGTGCAAGAGCATAGATGATGCTTATCTGGCATAAACCTGCTGGGACAAGCTTCCTCCATCAAAAATAAAATACTGGAACATACCTGAGTCAGCAGAGTGAACTTATACTGATTCAGCATCTCATGTTGGCCTGGTATCTCCAACCTGCTAGCTGGCACCCAAGGCCTGGTTGTGAGCTTCCAGTTCCACTAAACTTCAGCTCTTTAACTCATAAGAGTGCCAAGAATCTCAAGAGATCATTCATGCACAGGCTATGGGGGTCCTGCTTTGACTTGCTCAGTGGGTTTTCTTTAGGTTTTTGTGTATTGGAAACTGAAGTCTCAATACCTCTGGAGACGAGATCACTAGATAGCTCACCACCTTGCCTGTGAGGCCACAATATATTCCCATTCTGTACTTTAACTACTGTGGTCAGTCTGGTCTTCAGAGCCTTTTCCCTCTTGCAGTGCTGAGAGAGATGATGGGGTAGAGTACTCTAATGCCACCCCGTTATTCAAAGTACACTCACTGTTCAAAGTTTTCCTTTCTGTATCTGCCTGAGCAAGCTGAGGGCTGAAGTCAACAGCTAGCCCCATCACGTTAGAGAGTCCTGAGCAAGCTGTATAGGCAGAAATTGCTTAGTCCTAGTGTCTCTGCCAACTAAAGTTGCTGTCATTTGTCTATGGCAGTTTTCCCCACCTCTCAAAATGACTGCAGTAGTTGTCCAGTCAGGTAGGACCCTCAGGGATTACCCACAGGGTCGCAGTCTGATGCAGGATTTTGTTTAAACGAAAATGTACATTTTCCTGCTAGCCATGAGAGCCCCTGTGCAGGTAGGAAGATCATACTAATCTATAAAAAAATATTTAAAATATGTTGGGAACCAGCCTTATTTCTTTAACTTTTATAGCTCTTTCTGACCACACATTTTAGTGCAAAGAAACATGCTCCCTTTGGAATTTTTACTGGTGGAGGAATGATACTGATGAAGTGTTTGTTCTAGGAAAACAGGAGCACAAATGTGGAAAAGATTTAAATGGATGTATTTATGCAAAAATAACCTTAAGTTACATGTCGTTGAAAACTTGGAGAAATCACATCATAGCACATAATATTTATTTTGATTTAGTTTTTTACTTTTTGAACAAAAGAAATGATCTCTAGGGGACAGAATGAACATTTTGGAGGGAAAAGCTGAAGTATGTTAGCTAAAACTAATGGACTTCTTTTGAAGTGGTTGCTTGTCCTGCTGCTGAACTGCCAGCGTGCCAGCCCTGTACATGGGGCATGTGCCACAAAACATGGAATTCTCCTGTGTCCTGTTGTGTGTCCCCCATCAGTGCCTTGGAATCCCAAGCACTTGAAGTCCAGGCAGCATTATTTAACAGTAATAGTCATTGCAAAGGTCACTATCATGAGCAAAGTAAATTTGATTCAGCTGCTGCTAATCTTGTACAAACACAAAACTGCTAATTGAAAAGCTAATTATGATGATGAAGTGATGAGAAGCACATCGGGCAGGATGACATAAAACCCATGAAACACCTATTATAAACTAGCTGGTATCCTTTGAAACTAGAAGTATTATATAGATTGCTTTCCTGTTTTAAAGCAGGGATTGGTATTAATGTTATCTCTTGAATAGTTTGCCATTGTTTAAAATCCAGAACTCTGAATAACAATAGAGTGGACTTCAAGAACTCGTAACACTGAGTCACAGTAATCATCCATAATAATAAGATATTGCTCAGCTCTGTCAGTGTTGAATTTAATGGAAATGTTGAATAAACATGAAAATGGGAGGCACTAAAGTATGAAGTGATGATAAATGTGAAGAATGAGAAGTCATCAAGCAATAACTCTATTTCTGCTTCAGTCACTGAATTTTTGGCAAGATTTGTATTTTAACTATGGGAGGGTGAGAAGCACACACATTTGAATTCTTTTCTATTCAGCCATTTGTGAAAGTTCTCACTGGTTTACAGTGGCAGTCTAGTGTATGTCAGAGCAGGACCTAGCTGCAAATTTTATTATGTTTAATTACTGGACGAGCCTTTTTCCAACAGCATGCCATCTAACTGTCTAAATAACTCCATAGTACTACATATCAGAGAAGGAGTAGAAATGGAAATAAGGGTTTGGGGTTTTTTCTTTAAATATTTTACAGACAATAAAAAAGCCTTCCTAATTTAGTTGTTATAAATAACCCACTGTAAATATGTATTTTATTATAGTTCAATTTTTAAAATAAAAAAATAAATCTGTAATACGTAGGCGTATTAAATACTAACTTCTAGATATAATATCTGAACTGAAGAGTGAGTATTACTTCCTGGCATAGCTTTACTGAATTTTCACCTAAAAATTCCTTGTACTGTCTCATCAGAAAAAAAAAAAAAAATCTCTTTTTAAATCTTTTAGCAGCATCAAATAAGCCTTTCTGTTTGTAGAGTCAGTAAAGGTTACTTAGACATACTATGCTATAAAAACATTCATATGACCATTGTGGATACCTCATAAAGTCATAAGAATTTTTCATTTGTCACAGATCAAGGAAATGTATTCTGAATATTTTAATTGGGAAAAAAAAATAAATTAATCTTTGCCTGATGAACTTGAAACTTAACATGAAAATATTTGCCAGAAATAATTGTAGTGTCATATGAAAAAAAATCTGACTGATAGGCATCTAGACAGAAACAAGAAAATGCAATTAAAACACTTGGTGAAAGTTACGTAGGATTTGTCTAGCAAAGCACATCAAGTTTTCATATATGGACACAGTTCAAACTTATACCAGCATAAACTAGTAGTCACTCAGTAGCTACTGATAGTAACACAGTTAATAGAATTAAGAAATATGTAACAGAAAGCATAAGCTAAAGCAGAATCAAACCTGAAAATAAATGTCTTCTTTAGTTTTAAACCATTTACTAATACTTTACCCTAATTTGTGTTACAGCAGAATACTTTCTCTGTATTAAATAGCTCTATAGCAATTATTTGATGCATCCAGCTTTTCTAATAAAAGCAGTGCAATTTTGCATAGAATCATTCACAGTGAGCGTGCAGTGTTTTAACATCCCATGTTTTAGTAATAATATCTATTAGTCTATCAGAACTGTGAACTATGGAGTCAGAGAGCACACAGTCAAGTACATTGCCAATATCTACAATTCCATTCCTCATCTCTGTGATTTTATCTTTAAGGTTCAAAATGTGTATTTCCAAATCACCATGTGAAAGCTCCTGTACAATACTATCCATAAAATATATTTTATAAAAACTTGTGTGTGTATGCCCTAACTTCTGTTATCCACAGATTTTTGTGAGAAGGACTGAATTTCAAATTTATAGCTTGAGTTTATCCAATCTGTCTGGCCTGGTTTTCAGGCATTATCCTGGTATGGAGGAGGTAATTCAGACCAAGTAGGTCAGAATCACTGACACTTGTGTCACTCACCCAGCTTCCATAACCAAGCATTAAGTAAAACTCCAGGACTAATAGATCTTTTCCTGCATCTATTCTACTCTCATACAGAAGGTATTCTTAGGATGGTGGCAAAACTCATCAGACCTACAAGCTATCTTCAGGAGCTGAAATAGATTCTTGAGGAGCTAGAAAGCCAGGAGGACGTATTTTACTAGGAATAGTTCACTTAGTCCTTTTGGAAGAATTAATCTCCTTAATTTAGGCACCCCAAAAAAAAGAGAAATTTTAATTACATATATAATATTTTGCTTCTGTGAATTCTTGTGTGAATGTTTGACAGCTGTACAGTGCTAAAATAAATCAAGGGTGTACACCTGTGAAAAAAAACCAAACTACTCAAATTTACTGATAAAAGACCATGACAGTCCAGTTTTCTATGAAAGACTTAGCATATAAAATTTCATTAAATTATATGTGATATATTTATGTATTTATAGGTAGACCTCTTGATGAAACTTTTTCCCAATATATCTTCTGTCTTTCATGCAGGCAAAAGAGTGCCAAAGTCTAATGAAATTTGATTGAACTTTGATTAAGTTAATTGCATAGGGCTTTCAAATGTTAGCCTCGATAAAAGGACTGGATCTATTATCTTCCGTGGTGTCTAGACCACTAAATATTTGTTCAAAGCAACTCCAAATGAAAAGGGAGAAAAGAAAAACTGTAGTCTTACTCTCCAAAAAAAAAAAAATTCAAATTGTTAAATGCAGACTTTTTGCCTAGAAGCATTCTCTAAATAAGTTTACATCTAAAATATTCATTTGGTAAGAGACACATCTGCTAAACTCTATTCAGTGACACCATAGGAGAAGTCAAGAAGATTGGTGAGAAACAGGAATTTATGCTTCATATTTCATAATGTTCCTCTCTTTCTGTAAAAAGCACTGAATTATTAGTGCTATGCTAGTAAGGTTAATTGGATCATCCGAACAGTCTCCTTGCTACTTAATAAATCACTTAATAAATGAGTGAATTTCATCACAGGTTCCTTTATTTATCTGACCAGTAGTTTACTGATTTCTAGGCAAGCGGCAAGCAATAAGCTACATAAATATACATAAACTATATGCAAAATGGCAATGAGTAACTTCAGGTAGAAAAAAGAATAAAAAACCCCAATTCTAATCAGTGGCATTTTGAAACAGTCAGCAGAAGTCCGACTACTTTTTAGATAAAGATTTACTAGTCTATATGAAGCAATACTGAATTATCATTCACAGTCATACTTGTTTGAGAGTTTCCATGTTTTTATTCAATATATTCATAAAAATCAAATAAATCATTTCCATCAGATACTGAAGAGAATTTAACTGTACTCAGAGTCTGTTAGCAAAGAAAATAAAGCTATTCTTTAATAATGGCACCTCTACAAGCATACATTCTTGCCAAAATTGCAAAGAGATAAGCTATAGAGTGGTAGAAAAGGTGACCCATTTTAGTGTAGTCCTCAGAAGGTTTCCAGTGGTTTTCCAGTTTATTAGGTACCTGATAAAAATGACCTTAAATTACTATTTAAATTGTGTATTTAGCCAATTGCTGGTAATCAATAGAACAATAGCACTATACCATAACTTGCAAGTTAAAGCTGGGTAGTGGATACCTGTCAAGGTTTAGGACTGGGCCAGCCACTAAACAAATGATGGATGCTCTCTATCAACTCCTCTCCCTTCCCAGGGAAAGAGAAAGGGAATAAGGGAGAGAGACTTTTCGATTAGGAAAAAAAATAGGCTTTAATGAAAATAATAATAAAATTAAACATATACAAATATACAAAACCTCCCTGCAGGTGCAGGCTTTTACCTTCTTCACCCCTAACACAATACACAAGACTTAGCAGTGATCTTTTTCTGCACACCAATCCTTAGTAACTCTAAACTCTGAGCATTATCATGGCTAGAAGCAGACACTGTCTGCAAAAATGTCATTAGCTTCAGAAAGTGCAGTTGTTTAGCAGACTTAGCTGGTGTATTTGGTCTGACTGAGCTGGAGTTAATTTTCCCCACAGCAGCCTTCCCAGTGCTGTGCTTTGCATTGAGAGGCTTTTGACACAGTCTCCCATAACATCCTCATGAGCAAGCTCAGGAATTGTGGGATAGAAGAATGAACAGTGGAATCAGTTAAGAACTGGCTATACAATAGAGCCCAAAGAGTGGTGAGCAGTGGTGCAGTGTCCAGCTGGAGACCTGTAACTAGCAGAGTCTCCGAAGGATCAGTGCTGGGTCCAGTCCTGTTCAACATCTTCATCAACAAACTCGATGAAGGGACAGAGTGACTTCTCAGCAAGTTTGCTGATGACACAAAACTGGGAAGATTGGCTGATTCACCTGAAGGCTGTGTGGCCATTCAGAAATATTTGGACAGACTGGAGAGCTGGGCAAAGAGGAACCTAATGAGGTTTAACAAGAGCAAGTGCAGAGTCCTGCATCTGGGAAGGAACAACAAAATGCACCAGTAGAGGTTAGGAGGTGATCTGCTAGAGAGTAGCTCCCTGGAAAGGGACCTTGGAGTTCTGATAGACAGCAAGCTATCCATGAGACAACAATGGGCCCTTATGGCCAAGAAGACAAATGGTATCCTGGGTGCATTAAGAAGAGTCTCCAGCAGATCAAGGGAGGTTGTACTCTGCCCTAGTGAGACCTCACCTGGAGTACTGCGCCCAGATCTGGGCTCCCCAGTTCAAGAGGGACAGAACAGAGAGAGTCCAATAAGGGCTACGAGGATGATTAAGGGTCTGGAACACCTTCCTTACAAGGAAAGGCTGAGAGACCTGGGGCTTTTTAATCTGGAGAGGAGAAGACTGATAGAGAATCTAATAAATGTCTATAAATACTAAAGAGCTGGGTGTCAAGAAGGCAGGGACAACCTTTTTCACTTGTGCCCCATGATAGGATGAAGGGCGATGGATTCAAGCTCAAGCACAGGAAGTTCCACCTCAGCATGAGGAAGAACTTCTTTACTGTAAGGGTTACAGAGCACTAGAACAGACTCCCCAGAGAGGCTGTGGAGCCTCCTTCTCTGGAGACTTTCAAGACCTGTCTGGATGCATTTCTGAGTCATCTGTCCTAGTTTTGGTCCTGCTCTGGCAGGGGGTTCTTGGTGTTCTTCGGAGGTCACTTCCAATCCCTAATATTCTGTGATTCTGTGAAGATACGCAAAATCTGGTAGCAGTAGTCCAAAACTAATTCCTTGATTCCTACTTGAAAACTAAGTGTTATATAGTACAATATCTAAACCAGAAAACATTGCATAAACCAGAATGGCATTCTCTCTGTCTCCAAACAGATTTCAGATATGGCCTCTAGCAGAATGCAAGGAATATTTAATAAGCAGATTACAAAATAACAGCTAATTGTGATAATGAAATACATGATCTGTGATTCTGTGAGAGCTGGAAATGTGCTGATAACACACCCATGCTGTGGCTACTGCTGGGCAGGGCTTGCACAGCACCAAGGTTGTTCTTCAACATTCCCTCTGCAGTGGGATGGAGTGGACAAGATCTTGGGAGGGGACGCAGCTGGGACAGCTGACCCAAACTGACCAAAGGGATATTCTGTACCATATGACGTCAGCTGTAAAAGTTAGGAAAAGGAAGAAGGGGGATGGATATTAGCTTGTCCTCTTGAGCAGCCACTATGAGTTTGGAGCCCTACTTCCTGAGAAGGGCCAGACATCACCTGCTGAGGGGAAGATATTAAATCTTTGTTTTCTTTCAC